>JAHZNG010003004.1:0-14741 GCA_027744375.1 Orchesellides sinensis
TCGTGTTCTAAGTCAAGTATCAGTTTCTACGACATGATAGACCCAAAATTTTATTCTTATCATGATCATCACATATGACAAGAATCAGTTCGATGATGTTACCAAGAATTTATCGAATAACGGAGTAACCATCACAAGAACCTAGGAAATAGTAGAATGATAATCTATCATGGGGGCATTGAAAACCAACATCCCACTTATGTGTACATACACAGGTACATAATAGGTAGCACAACGTCAAAAATCTTGACTTTCAATAGTAGTATTTCAAATGTTAAAATTTTTATTTACTACCCATCTTAATAACACTTACTCCAACCAATATCAAGAAATACATATATACCCAACATGACTAACCGGAAAATAGACAAAATATGTAACAACACTAACGAATATTAAAGATCGACTGGCCCCTGATGTGTTCAATTAAATCATAGTAAAACTAATTTATTTGAATTGTTTTGTCACTTTTTCGTGAAGTCCAGCTTCATATGTAGACTGTAGTAGTTTATCAAGAGACAGTAAAAATCTTTAAGAACAGCTACACCATGCATAACTCAAAATATGTTAGGAAACGTTTTTCCTATTGCTACTGACCTGTCTAGTTGCTTTGAAAGGAGCATTTCTTTCGGAAGTTAGCTCATCCGATAGCTCATTTTGGACGATATTTAAGTTTGTGCTTTGTCATCACAATGTTTATTCACTTGAGGCTTGTAACAAATGCTCCCCTTCTATCTTTGGGTTGGGAATAAATGTTGATCTGTTGAAGTGCATAAAAACAATCGTGTGTTTCTCTATAAGTCTGTCACACAAGCCCTAAATTCGGTTTTAAGATATATGAGCCATCATCTTTGAAAAGGAAAACCTAGAGCTTTTGCTAGTTTTATTTTGTATTTTCGGACAGATTGACACAAGTACTAGTAACGTTTATTCTTTTGTTCGCGGTTGAAGGAGTCAGTGAATAGAAAAATATAAAAAGTTTTAATACTTAATCAATAATAGCGAGAGTTTAAGTAGACATACGATAAAAAAGTAAATTGAAGGAACAAAAGAGAGGTATTATTAACCCATCTCTTGACAGCATAAAAACCTTCCATACAGAAAGCAATCATTATTTTGTTCATGCCCTCATTGCTTCCTATGCTTTTTGTTCACCAACAACTGCACAACTCATAAAATGGCTTTTGTAAGTTTGTGTTGTGACTTTCTCATTGTATGCATATGGATTAAGTACGCTAGAGTATTTGTATATAAATCATACCATTTAAGTTCAGTTAGTTCAGTACAACAATAAATACTTCTTTTCGTATAAAACAAATTGTAAAATTTTGTTTTCTATAACGGCTTTTTCAAAATCATTGATTCTATAGTATTAGTAAACAACCAGAAATTTTTGGAATAAGACTAAAAAAATGTTTCGGTTTATTTTACAACTTTCGTTTGTACATAACAGCGAAAAGGATCGACATGTCGACGTGATATCCTACTTAGTAGGAGTCGAACATATTATGTAAAGAGTGGATCTGGTTGAGGATTAGGTACTTAACTACTGCTTACAATCGTTGATATATAAGTCTTTTCTTTATGTAGTATGTTTTATGTGGTTGAAATAAATTCTTTGCAGATTTTTCTGTGTGTTCCTTATGTTCAAATTTAAATCAAACTCTACTAACTTGATATCATGTCTTCTTTAATCTGAAAAAGAAGCAGATGAAAACATAATTCCAGGAGGAAAAGTCGTTAGTTTTTCTCTGATTATATTGTACTATAAGAATTATGAAGAAAAAGAAAAACTCGTATCATATCTGCACGTCAACAACAGTAGTACAAAAATAGAGTTCAAATGAAACGACTTATTGTTAGTTAGAGCTCATTTTCTTTGCCTCACAGCTCAGAAGGAATAAAAAGGAAGGAAAATATTACGAATGTTATAGTTCCTTCAACAGCTAGCAATAAAATCAGGAAAACACTCCTCAAGAGGACTTTTATAAGTACACATTTGACATAACCATTTCCCAGAAAATAAATACAAAAGCTGTATAAACCTAAGTTGACTGTTGACTTTATGATAACAAAATCAAATAGCAGCAGTGCAATGAACAAACGTAAGACTATTTTAATTTTATGTTGTACAAGTGCATTGAGATGGAAAAATGTAGTATTTTACAAATACAAAATAAGTTTTAAACACTGAAGATGTCCTTTTTATAAAATGCTCTGTTGATTGTTTTCGTAAAGTATAAATATTACTTCATAATATATTGTATATAGTACCATGAACGGATACCGGTGTCTTAATATATGATCCTTCTATTCTTTAACGATACTAATATGTTTCATTATACCAAGTAAAAAACGAGATTTTGTGCGTGAGTGAGAAAACTAGAGCCAGAGTAAAGATACTCATTCCATTACATTAAATTTTGTGTATGTGTGTGCCACCATTTCTTCTTCTCTTTTGTCGCCTTTCGCCCGTCATCTCATTTGTACCAAGTGAATAGCTGTCGTGGTTCTTGTTAATAGCTCTACCAGAAGCGATTCAGAAATGATGATGGCAGCGGCATAAAAAAGAGACCATTAGGAACATAAAAAACTAAACATGAGTATAATATTTAGCGTGAATGAAATGAATACACACTTCGAGTCATGATTTAGAGCCAAGCACTTTCCAGGCATTTTATGGAGATTCAGCTCTTATGACATCTTAACAGCTCACATTTTTTGCCTTTTCCTGTAAAGGTGGAGGTGGAAAAGACAAGGACACTTTTTTCTTTTAGAATTTTACAGAGTTTTTGGCTTCATTAGTATTTTAATGGCTTTATATATGAATCTTTTAACGTTGTAAATTCGTCGAAATTGAAGGTTTAGAATACTACGACGCGTGAATAGTGATATTTGATGATAAGGATGTGAGCGAAGATAATATACTGCGTATTTCGACTGTTAAAAATAAATTTTACTTTCCTTTTCGTTTTTCAAACTACTCCTTTTGTATTTTGCATCCTTCACAACAGATATCGTTATTACACAACTGAAATGCCTAAGCCACACAATAATGATGGTTCATTTTATGACAGAACAGATTTTATTGGTACTTTTTAATGCCTGGGAATACAGTTGACTGTAATTCCAATACAATGGAGAAACGAGCAACTCATTAATAGAAGTGCATACTCATCGAAAATTTATACTAGTGAATTGCACATCATCAAAAACGGCAAAGTATTCCCGGTAGTGGTATTTACTTCTACCGAAGACATTATTATTACCTATAATTTGGTAAATCCAATGAAGAAGGGGACACAATAATAAAGGTCCTTATATATATTACATCAGGTTAATATAAAACAAACTTGTCCATGCAATTAAAACCAAGTACAAATACAGGATGTTTTTTCGTACACAACAGGAAATGTGATCCGAAATATTGTTTTTTGAATCATTTTGCAGAGCAAGTCGTTAAAAATTTGCAGTTAGAGAAAGAGATGCTTCGATCAATGACTGATAAGTTACGTTATCATTTCAGATGACATAAATATCACTTAAGATTTTTTAACTTCATAGATTTTTCTTTACATTTATGCTCTAATGATTTTCGTTTTCAGGAAAGCTGTCTACAAGCTCGTAACTACAAACAAATTAGAAGAATGTGCAGACCCAAATTACTTTTGCTTTGCCCCAACTTTTACTAGTTTTTGGGCTATAAATGATAAAAAAAATTTGAAGTGCAACTTCATTAATATACATATAAATGCCCTTTGACAAAATGAATAAGCCAAATTATCATCTCCACAACTAACTTTATGTCTTTATACAAAAAAGTATAAAGAGACTTGTTCATTTGACGACAATGAAGTCTCTCCCTTTTCTGCTTCGATTTTCTTTTTTTTCTTAAGAAACATATTAATATATCACAATGCATAGAAAAGCCCTCGTCGAAACGAGTGGGTAGAAACACACATAGCTAAGTTGTCGAGAGGAGAGAAAACTTTTTCTCACCAAATTGCTCCAAATTACCCACACAATTGATCTTAATTACGGTTCTCTTTCCTTAGAAGACTAGCTTTTTGGCCCATGTATGTATTAATTTATCGTCGTGCTTCACCAACTTTACCACTAAACAGCAGCAGCAACTAACTAACTAAACGGTTGACTGAAAAAACAAACTTTTACTATGCTCTGTGAACCGGTGCGGTGTACATTATATAACTCAAGCCTACTACATACAAACTAAAATGCATATAAAAGAATCTGAATACATATAAAAATGCTCTGAACCAAAGTACCGGAAGAGAAGACGAATGTACATGTCAGAGCCTACCTTACATTTAATGTGTGCACTAAATTTCTTTTTAGTTTTCTTCATTTCTTACGTAAGAAGTAGCCAGCTCAGGGCTACCCTTCATTACCACGGAAGTATGCTGAATGCTTTTTTATAGCCAAGGCTCGCAACACTCAAAACTGCAAGCATTTTTGGAACTTTTAGCTACAATATTGAAGCATAAAGGTGTAGGCAGGTAAATAGTGCAGTGGCTTATTATGTGAACTGTAATTCTATGCAAACGATAGAATAACACGAGTTATAAACGGGAGCGCAAAAGGACATTCACACACACGCAGAAAATTAAAGCATCATTTACATAAAGATTTACCTTCCTACTTCCTTCTTGTTTAAGTCTTTTCAAAGATCCTTTATCACTCTCGGAATGCACGACACGACCCGCATCCCCCTACGGTAGTAGAATACAAGGTTATATATGTATCAAAAACTATATGATGACGATCACAATGTAAGGTTTGCTATCACAGGTTTAGTTTTGCAATCATAAATTCATTTATTAAGACTTGTCCACGTATAATACTAGTTTCAGCCATTTGTTGGAAAGACATTTGCTACTGTACTAAAACAAACGTGGGGGGAATGTCATTATATTACTAATTTCGAATAAAAAGGTGGCTGTATATTGCTACTATAATGGTGTGGTGCGAAAGCTTAAAAGGCATAATCCAATAAACTTTCACTCTCGCAGTTAAATTCGTTTCCGTAAATGTTGTTATATGTACGCTGTACATCTACTCTGCATCCAGAACCGTGATTGTGATTAGGACAACTTCATTATTACGACTACTCAAAAAGTGGGAGCAGTAAAAGTGAGTACTAAATTGAGAAGAACTGTAAATGAGATTCTAACACAATAAAGTCTTAGTTTTTACAGTATTATGCTTTCCTTATTGCTATACTCCACTTCAAGATTCAGATTGGAAACTCAAAAAAGAGAAAAAGATGAAAACGGGAGGAAATGGTAGTTGTAAGTAAGTTACAAATAAAGAAATTAATGTCGGGCTCACAGAAGGTTCTTTAATTAATAGCTGTCTATATAAGCTTGGAATAGGTATATAAAAAGAAAGGGTGGTAATACGGAAGAGCATACTGTTTTCTACATAGCAAGAGCTATGGAGTAGGTACCCTTACCAGTTACTTTTTCTCTCTCTCTGGTTACCATATGCAGGAGAAAGGTTTCCCAAAAGAAAAATCTAGGTATAATTTAGTATACATCACACAGTTTACATATAGAACACCATCCATCCGCTCCCTTACCCCGTGTGTGTCGTGTAATATAAGAGCTCAGAATTGTTTTTGACCCAAGGAAAATTTGCATTCAAATTAGCTCGTCTTATCTTAATGGTAGTTTTTCCATTAAATCGTGAATAACTTTTTATGTCTTCGTATAACACGATATTCTGCGGTGTAATAATATGCTTTGCATGCATATAAGTTAGGGAAAGCATACTATATTTACGTAGGTAATAGTGTTTATACTACAACTTCTTGTCATTCTGTTTGCGCACGACACCATGCATTTTTGTGTTATAGGAAACATCGGTTAAAGCGAAATGAGTTGAGATAGTTAAATAAATGGCTTTTCTAGAAGGAAACCCGTAGTAAAAGGAGAAATACACTTTTATTCTTTCATTCATTTCAATATTTTCCAGTTAAAAATAGTGGAAACCCATTTTTGCATTATGTATTCAAGTGTACGTGTGTTTGTGTGAGCAGAAGAGAAACCAACTGTGTAGCTAACTACCGACATAAAAACTTATTTCCAGGAGAGATATTTTCTTTCCCTTCTTTTTATTCCTTTCTTATTATTCTGTCCTTTTTGATGTGATGATAAAAGAGTAGTAAAAATGAAACCAAAAATTATAACCGCAATAAAACCACATTTACGAATATTTTGTTCTTTCTCCTTTTACTTTTTAGTTTCTCTTTCACAGACAAAAAAAACTTCATCTTTGTCCTCTCAACCCTTTTCTTTCTTTGTGACAGGAGCAGGAGAGTTTTCTTTTTGTGGGAGTAAACTGTGCTCCTGCTACACAGATGCATGAGCAGTCAAGTTGAGAAGAGGAAAATTAAAAGAAAAAAGAGGAAGTTGGAATGTTGATGTGTAACCATTCATTCGTTTCATTCATTGCGTTCGTTTCAGCCCAACCGACTTTACAAAAACTCTGTACTCTTCTACCACATTGCTAACACCACACAGCATACCAATAAAAAGAGTTTTAACAACTCTCTGACTCTCACAGTGTGAGTGAAATGCTTTTTATACACATACAGTCAGAGTAAAAGTCATCCTTGGGTATTTTCTAGTCATTCTTTCTTTGTCCTTTTCTCTCCTCTCCTCCACTTAATTATTCCCAACTGGCTTATTGGTGAAAAGTAGAAGTGTGTTTTGTTAGCGCAGTGCAACTTCTTTTCTAACTGAGTTTTTTCTTCGTTTATTACTACTTTCCCACTTTTGTGAATGGTATGGTTAAAGGTGGTATATATGTATGTATATACAATATATAGAAACATGTTGGAATAAACCACTATATCTCAGAACCACTATACGACCTCTTTTTTACAATATTACGACATTTAGTTGAGTCGTTTTCTTCTAGAGTGAGTTTGACAATTGCTTCATGCTAATTTCCTTGTCATGACTTTTCCCTTTCTCATTCGCACCCACAGACTTGTGCTGATTTTTAATTAAATCTCAACCCTCCTTTCTTCGTTTTTCTCTGTAGAAAAGAAAAGAAGAGGAAAAACTTTTTCATAACATTATTCACGTCCCTTTCTTGTTCACTTCCCTTCTTCATACATATTCTCATATACACTTGGGTGAAAAAAGTGTGAGGAAAAAGGTACATGCATTTTCTTCCGTGAATAGGGGACGTACATACAAATGCATTCATTTTTATATACATACATGCAAAGATATTTTAGTTTTTATACATATAATGCTCGTAACGGCTCGTTATTTTTTATAATGGTACAAGAAGCATGGAATGGGATATGAGAAATACATTATTAAATGTGGAAAATGCATGCACACACAGTTCACAGTTTATTCTTTCTTTCCCCTTCTTCACTCAAGCACGCAAGAAAAGGATGAACGCACGAAAAAAGAGTTTTTTGTGAGTGTTGCTAGATGAAAACGTAAGGTTTGAAACATACGGAAAAAACTTTTTAAGAAGTAGTTTTTGAGCTATGAGCTGGCTCTGAGCAACCCTACTGTGTGAGTGAAAATGAGTGAGGAAAAATTAGGAAAATCCATCATCTGATCAAAAAGTTCACACAAAAAAGTGCAAACATCCTCTTCTTTCCCTTATGCTCACTACTCTTTCACTCACACACACACTATAATAATTAATTGCTCTTAATTAAAGATTTGTGCTTGCAGGAGTGGCTCATAGGTCTTGAGCACAACTGTCATTATCATCACGTGGGGGCACTCAAAAAAGTTTTATTTTTTACTTTTTTGTTTGATTCTATGACATGGCTATTGTTGGGTATATGCATATAACTTACATGTAAAACCTACAGTTTGAATATAAAATTACCTTGCTTGCATGACGATCCTCAACGGAAGCTAAGGCTGTTGGATCCATAATTATAGATGATACAGGCAGCACATAATTGTTGAGTTAGGTGCCGTGTCCGGAAGAAAGGTTGAAAACATGAAAGAAAAAAAAGTTTAAATTATTTTATAATTAAATACACTCAAATAGATTTGAATTAGGTATTTCAGGTTGGATGAAGCAGGGTTTAGATTCAATATTTCTGTATTCGCACGTAAAATCTTTAACTACATATCAGAACAGCACATATCAATTTATCATGACAAGAGGGTGACTTCGTGTGGAGTCGAATTCTGCAGAATACTAGTAAAAATTTAGATATGCTCGGGTCAAATCTATTATACAATATTATGATATCTTTGTGATCTTGCTCGCCACAGAAGAATCTGACATTGAGAGGCATGTAGCCAGCCCATAAACCTTCCACACAAATACCTTTACCCCTTAGGTGGGCACACATCAATCCCCTGTCAAAGTTCATCACAGAAAATGTACGCGTAACAAGCATCCGCATTTTCTTATCAATACATCTCCCTACTTCATCCTATTGTCTATTGTCTACTTCATCTATCCCTACATTTTTTAATCAACGAGCATGCCAACCAGGAGAGATCTCATTTTAGGCCATAAGCTAATCATCATTGTGTCAGCATGTCCATGTAAAAAATCTTTGCTATATCCTTACAGCAAAGTCCCATTTGTTTATCATTTTGTTGATGCTTTTTAGAAACCTTTTACAATAAATATGGACTTTTAAAAACACAAACGTTCATAAAGAAACACGAATCATGGTTAGGATTTTAGAATAGATAGACGTATTATATTATTACTCATCGGACATAAGCTGTCTTGAAAGCTAGTCAGTGATTTTATTTGGTTGATAATAATAACGACATTACTTCCTATTATGTCCACACACAGCAATGTTTTTCCTTTGTTAGATTAATTTCTTTACCTATTATGCCATGATCCGTAGTAGTAATGTATTGCCTTTTCATGCACCACCAAAAACATATTACCCTCTCTGCTGAATTGATTATTTCTCTCAAAACATTCAAGCTGAATTCTGACGGATCCTCCTTTATCAATTCTCCAAAGTCATTCATGCTCATGAAAATGCATTCATGCATGTCAGAGATAATAAGAATATGTTCTTTTTAAACAGAGACGAGTGAGAGACCGAGAGCCTGTGGCAATTCAAGTTAGAGCCTGACTAAACCACAAACAACTCGATGAAGAGATGAGCTGATAAATCAATTGATTGATTATCTCACCGGGTGGTCCAACGTGATAGCAAAACACCTGTTCTCGCTCGGCTCTACCACAACAACATGGGCATAGGTGAGTTCTTCGGCTATTATACTGGCTCCGTACAAGATCCTCCTTTCATTGTATAAAGTATATTATGTTTGTGTGTCTTTAGCTGGAAGGAATGGATACCGTGTAATCGACTGCTCATACATAATGCAAAGTGATATGGTATGCCTACATTGTCGATTTTTATTCCAAGAAGTTGAAGCTCATCTATATGCACATTCAAACGCAAAAAAGTAATTGTATTCAGCCTATAAATAATATATGGGACCTGCACAGAAAGTATGCTTATTATTGCATAATAAAGAACGTTCTTTTTCTCCACAGTCATCATGATATTATCGTACACACCTTTTTTATAATAAGACAATATTATTATCTTGATAAAAAGTCTCCATTATCATCGAATCGACAATAGATATTGGTAACCGGTTTTATACATAAAAAATAGGAACGAGCATGCGATGAGATTTGAAAATTCTTTTACGCTGATCCCCTATTATTTAATTCAGATCACCATCTAAGTTCTCAACAGTCAAAAGGAAAACCTATTCATTGAGCCAATCAAACAATACACTAAACAGAGGGATAATTAGAGCTTTAAAAGTTGCCAAACTGCAAACTGGTTTATAAAGAATGGACCTTGTCATTATGATGACCATCATTATTCCATGTTTCTTTCCTACTTTTCCACCACTAAACTCTCCATATGTGTGTGTGTGACCCTCTCATTTATGCCGAAATCCCTTTTTTATTCCATGACAGATTCAAATTCGTTACATGTTTTGAAGTTCACAACAAATTTGATAGGGTAAAGTGTGCAAAATAACAGAGTAGTCGACAGCTCCGGTTGAAGAAACCATTCATTTTTCTGTCAGTCAATCAAGCTCATGTCAGACAGAGAGATAAAAGGCAAGAAATAAAAGAGAGGGTTATACATGTATGGAGGGGACAGACAACAAAATAAATTGTTGAGCTAATTTCTAGCTTTGAGATTTTAGAGATAAGGGTGTGGCTAAAAGGGAGTAATAAAGTTAGTGAATACATTTTTGACGCGGTAATGAAGAAGAGGGAGTGTAAAGTCTGGGATCAGGCAAACAAAACCAGCCGAGTGACGTGACAGTTGAAATACATAATGCATTAATACAAACACTGATAGGGATATAGAATGCATGCTATCTTATAGCAGCTAAAATAGGACATGTGTACTTAAGGTAAACAATAATTTAATAATAGATTTTATGTCCATAACTGAAAAGTTGTGTGTACTAAACACAGATGTGTCTAGAGATACTATAAAAATACATGCAATACGTTAAAATATTGGAAAGTAGTGATTTATAAATTGCGTAAAAAACTAGAAACTTAAACAGTCACAGTATTCTTATTATAACAGTTGCAATTATGTTAAAGAATGAGCATTTCTAGATTGTTATTATCCTCATCAGTTATTTCACAAATGATACAAGCTATGATTATTTCAGTTTTTTATCCATACGTTTAAGAATACAAAGTAACCTATTCAGGTGTCAGAATAAGGTTTATATACTTGGTTTAATTCATTGAAATAAAATACTCTGGAATAAACAGATGGCAATTTCAGAGAAAAACGATAAATTGTAGTATTCTCTAACCTACAGCTATACAAATGAAAAGGGGACATTAGGATAGATGATAAGTGTAACGTACTCAAACAGACTTATTTGTTTTTAACAAAGAGGGACCTTTTTACCTTGTCTGCAGACGAAAATCATTTGTTAAACTGGAGAGCAATGATGCTTCCCTTCCATTCATTCTTCTTCCTTTTTTTCTTCTGTTATTTTTTTCAACCACACACATACATATCGTGTGGTAAAGGGTAAAAGTAAGAAGCTATTATTATTGCGTTGTAGTATGTGAGCAGGTTACTCTATTCATGTCCCAAGACTGTAATAAAATTAAGGGTTATTTGTAAAAGTAGAATGGGACAATGGGGATTTTTTTTCCTCAGAAAAGGAGCTTTTAACAGAGTACGGTCAGCACAATGAAAATTTGTGAGTGGTAGCTGGTATAAATGAAGTATTATATACTGGTATACAATATAGTAGCATCCATTGTTCCTTCCATGCCCGTTTGTGCACTCACACACATATACAACCAATCGTGCTTACGAAAATAAGGAATTCTATTATTTTTCAACTTCCTTCGCACAATTACCCTAATCCATCCTTTTAAGTGTAACCATATGTTATATTAGGTAGGAACAGGTGAGAAAATATGAACCTGTCAAAACAAACATGCAATTATGCTGTCAAGCCTTTAACTGTCGCTCACTGAATACTAAACGTAAGAACCAGTTAAAATAATACAAAAAGAAAAGGAACAGGAAGAAAACTGTTTAAAAGTGCTGATACAACCATGAAAATGACGATTTTAAGAGAATGATTGGGTTGGTAATTGACTACGCATGTTTTTGACGCATTATTTGCCATGAAGGTATATGAACTTTTGTTTAATATAATGCCCTAAAGCACAAACATAGTTTTTTTTTTAAATTAAATTTTAAAACTAACTTCTCTTGTTTTCTAACGCTGTATTTGGATTGGAGACCTACAAATTGTTAATGATTTGACAGTGTCTTTATCAAGACCACATAAGACGAGCGCGACAAATAAAGGAGGTTATAACGACATAAACATAGTAAATTGAAGATGTTATAAATAGTAAGTTAGCCATGTACATAAATCCATCCATTTTTAATGTCACAGAGTAGAGTAAATAAGTATTTCCTTATTCGTTCACTTTAAAACATCCTGACAAGTATTTTAAAACCATGTATATATTCCAAGCATATTCGGATGTTAGCATTTAAAATTACTGCGGTTACCCTATGGGAAACTTTATTTGTCGGCTGTGCAAAAGAAGTCCTTCTGTAGCCGTTTCCTTTTATGTCTTATGAACGTTATGAATAACGCCAGACTTCTATAAGTATTTATATATCTACAAATGTATGAAATTACAAATCCCAAAGCAGAGGCCAGAAGCTCTAGACATACATAAGGAAACATAAAACATAATATTCATAGTGTACTTATGCAAAATTATATTGTATGTACTGTGCATTGCTGCATTCCACTACGTGTTTCGTCCCCCATCAACATAAAAGTACGTAAAAGAAAGCACACTAACGTTAGCCAAAAGTGAAAAAAGGAAAAGAGAAAATTTAGAATGTGCTGTAATGGGAAATGGCGGATTTACTGTTAGTAAGCTACTTGTGAAACACTCTTTTCTTGAAGCAGTTTGCCAGTTTGAAGTGGTCGTCTGGAATGGAATATAAATAAAACAGAGTCCCCTCAGTGGAGAAATAGCTTCATTCTCAATTGCCATTCGGAATATATGTATGTGCATTTTTATGTCCGTGTCATATGGCTGGTGTACAATACAAGGTTGAAGTATCCATAATATAAAATGCTTTTGAATGAATACCCAACTGAACCCAGTATTTCATTGATGTTTTATGTACATATGTACATCAAGGAAGCGGAGAAAGCGTTACAATATATTCTACATCAGGGAAGTTTTTTTCTCGCTCATACGGTTAAAAAGCATGTTGGACCGGATGAGTGTTGGCCCAAGAGAGCCACAAGCGTCGGACAAGAATACTTCACCCGGGGGTTTCAGGATAATGGTCCTACCATCACGTCACTTCCGACACTCCTACTTCACTTTCCTCTCTTCAGTTCACTTCACAGGAGCTCATAGCAGCACAATTTTCCATCAAATCCATAACACTCACCATTTCAGATACAAATACATACATAAAAATGTACATATTCCCTAAAAATACAAAAGCACTTACAAGGTTGAATGACATGCTATGCTTATAATGTTCAAATTTCTAAGCATCTTCTTCCTTTTTACTTCTTTTATTCTTTTGGCTCTTTATATACATACTTTTCAGAAAAAAAACTAGCGTTACTGCGACCATTACATTTGGTATCACTAGTCTATTATTATGGTGGTGTCTTTCAAATAGCTTGGAGAAAGCAATCCAATGAAAATTTCCGTTTTCTTCTGCTTTTTCTACAAGATGAAGATGTCTGCTTCAAAAATTGTTTTCCCTTGATGTTATCACGATGTATAGGCTTCATATAAAATAGACTGGTTATTATTGTATGCTTGAATTTTTATTCAGCTTGCTCCTTCTGTAGCTTCTTCGCAACTTCTTCTCGTCTGTCAGCTTTTCTATTGCTGTCTTTCCCCCTCTCATATCATCATCCTTTCATCCAGTTAATAATACCCTCATTTCTGGACCAGTCGACAAATAGTAGTTCCATTCCACTTATCCTCTATTTTCTCGGCGAATCTTTTCAATCCTACTCTTGCTACAGAATAAACCATTGTATGAAATACATAGACCCACAACAGCATGCTCCTTCAATTACCACTTATGTGATCCCAGTTCCATTTTAGTTCCAATTTAAGTACTCTTCAACCACATATCATCTATCTAGAGGTAAGAGGAACTAGTAGAGTATAATCTACATTTTCCTCCTGTGGCTATGGCTTGGTAATAAATTCATGTAGTATGGTATGCTGAATTTTGGTATGTTGTAGTCTAGATAAACATGGAGGCAATCTTGTATTCTAACTTGTCTGTAGATGGCTTTTAAAACGAATAAATACTTTTGGTTCTTTTTATCTGTAAGCATGGCGGATCCGAATCGTTTATAAAGGGTTCAACGCATTACAATAGACTGTGGAGGCTTTACAGTAATAGCCGTTTTATTATTTCAATTAACAGGCTTCAATTTCAATTATGCATACAATTTTGTACGGCTTCTATAAAATAGTAGTTATGAATCATCCATTTCCATGAAAGGCTACCATTTTTAGAGCAAGAACCAAAATGTATAGAAAACCGCCACAAATGTAGTGTTATAACTGTTTTTGCGTGATTCCTAAGATCTCGTGTTTTTAATGGATAACAAGGTGACGAAGCTTAACTTATATTTTGTGAAATTTTTAAATAATTTAGATTTTTAAATACTGCAGATTGAATTATCAAAATTGTCACTTCTACGCCTAATTATCATGGAATAGTTTTAAAGATGACTTTGTGCAATATTATGTAAAGAAACAATCCGTACATTGCACTGATTCAATGGTTAAATTGTATTTTTTATACTAATCTCATAATGACACAGTAGAAAATGGTATAGCGTGCGTTGCAATGTAGTTAATGTTGTAACGAATAAAATCAACACTTCTGGTCATTTCTAATGAGCTCTCTCACACTTTACGGTTTGTTGGCAAATTGAAAGTGCCAATCCCGTTCGGTGCTATTTATTCTTTCTTTTGTGCACCAGGCATGAATGTGTGTGGCACAGTGTAGTCTTTCAATTAATCCCGAAAGAGCATTTTATTAGGCCCATGAGTGTGCAAAATAATCTTTATAATATGGTATTATACGTGCACACAGCAACTTTACGCTACTCCGTATAAAATATATGCATAGCTAGTGAACAACCTAGGAATCCTTCTAC
>JAHZNG010003005.1:0-10835 GCA_027744375.1 Orchesellides sinensis
TGCTTTCTCCGTTTGAAAACACAAATGCATGCATATATACGGCAACGATAAATTCATTAGATAAACCATCTGTGTAATTAGATTCAGCAATACATAAGTTTAGAAGGTATTGTACGACTTTTAAGTATGCAACATAGTTGAATCTGTACTTGCAATCAAAATCCAGCGCTTTATCATAAAGTAGTTGCTCTAAACTCAAAGGAAGCACTCTAAAAGTAGATACCTATGCAAATATACATGATTACAAGCTTATAGTTTATGAAGTCATTTTGCATTACTGCGATCTTAAGCTCCTATAATCCCATCATGCCCAAGGTAGATGAAAATTACAATTACAATTGAAGCCTCGAGTTTAAAAACGGGGTGAACTTTGATTTTGTTATGGTATCCAGGGAAATTTAAAAAATTTCTAAAATCTGCATCGATGCAACCAAACTTCCAATTTAAAAAAACCATAGATGTCATAAACATAAAGACTTGTCATGTATACAGATTTTTGAAATATTCGTCAAATATTCTTGCGAAAAGGCAGAGAATACAGAATGGATTTTATTATTATATGCGGTGGTAGCTGCCCTACTTAAATTTTTCAGTTGTTTGTTTCCACGCTGGATTTTGTAGGAATTTCATACAAATTGTATGTATAATATATAATAAAAGTTCGAAAGTACGTAACATTTCAATATCACAGGCAAAATCAAACGTCGACATTTAGAGTATAATGAAAATGGGGTGATACATTTTTGAAAATTCAAAAAAGTATGGAGATTGTTTGGGAATTAATGTTAAAAACAAATGCATTCAATGTGTTAGATAAGAAGTAGAGGTGTGGATTTTCGCCCGAGCCCGCAATCACACCTGTAATAAGAAGTTTTGCCACACTATCACCCTGTCATCGGTGTCCCCAACAACATTCAATATAGCTGTACAAACTTTTTTCGTTTTTGACTTCGCACATCTATGTATTTATAGTATCTTTGGTTTTCAAAAATATCAACGGACAAAGACAGACTGTAGGTCTCTAATTATAAGGCATATTATAAAAACTTGCGATGGAGTTCACCCCCTTCTTAAACTCGAGGCTTCAATTGTATCTTATTCATGGTTAGCCCAATTTTGATTAAATGTATGAAATCTGTTATGCGGGCAAAAAGTTATTTAAAAAGTCTTTTAGGGATGCAACATCCAACATTGGCCTTTTAGAACCAATAACTTTAACCAATTTAATTACACAGATGGTTTATCTAATGAATTTATCGTTGCCGTATATATGCATGCATTTGTGTTTTCAAACGGAGAAAGCAAATAAAGTTTCCCTTCACAACGACAGTCGACCATATAATATATTGGAATGAGCGCGAGATTTAGCCTGCATAGCACTACTATTAACTTTAAATTATGAATATAGATTTGTGTTTAGTTTTCAGAAGTGATATGCATAAATAAACTAAAATATATATTTCTACAAAACTACAAAAACGAGTTTATTCGTCGTATTCCATCTCAATTCATCATACCAATAACAAATAAGCTTTAAAATTAATCAATATTCCAATATAATCGTTGACACACTAAAAATGAAGAAGGTCCATAAATTTAATACAAGTATGTAAATGCAATTCATTGATTAACATGGCGGACAAGAATTTGGCAAACAACTGTTATACTGGCATGCTTGACAACAAACAATCCCAAACCACTAATATTCTAATTTTAATCCCCAATCAAAAGCCACTCGGCCAAATTAATCTCAAGCTCGTTTTCAGCGACATAAAATGTAGACCGATACAGAACTTTCACAGGCTCGATTCTGCCGTCAGCCCAGAAATAAACTTGCTCTAATTTTGGCAACTTGTGGAATTAACCTCAAGCTCGTTTTCAGCGACATAAAATGTAGACCGATACAGAACTTTCACAGGCTCGATTCTGCCGTCAGCCCAGAAATAAACTTGCTCTAATTTTGGCAACTTGTGGAAGAGTCTTTGAAGTTTTTCGCGAAGGACGCCGACATTTTCCCAACGAAAATCCTCGCTAGCTCGAAGGTCCAACTTTTCAATGGCTTTACACTTTGGGGGAATGACTTCCCAAAACGCCACCCTGTCCAAGTTACATACGCGCGTACTAAGATGCTTCAGATTGGGCACTTGTTTTCTGGTAAAATGTTGCCTTTCCACACGTTCTAAACGAAGGTCCATGTCAAACTTCAGATATTCCAGGGTGTCCGAAAAATTGTCCAGAATTCGCATGAACACATACCAATCAAATACCCATCCCTCATCGTTGGAAAGTTGCAACTGCTTTAGTGGTACCCTCAGTCTTTCTCTACCCAATATATGCGGTGTTGAATAGCCGGTATCATTGATTCTCAAATATGTCAAGTTTGGAAGTAATTTGAGCACCGGATTTTTCCAAGGGAAATCCAGATTACACGCTGGATAACACAAAAATGTATCTCCATTGCAGATAAATGTTGTTATCTGACGTCCATACGCATGTAGAAGGGAAAGCCCAGTAATATATTGAACGTAATTGTAAGAATAATGGAAATCCAAATGTAAAGTAGTTAGATTCGGCAAGGGTGGCAAAGAAATGTTAGCCATACAATGAGGCATCTCGCCGTAACCGGGAACTCGTTGCATATTCGGAAAGTGAGCCATCAAAGCATCTTCATTATTGCCCAAGTCGAATTCGTCAGGAGGATATCGAAGTAATGTCAATGGTTCCTCATGCCGGTCAAGTAACGCCCGACTTTCGATCTGATTACTCCAAAAGCCATGATGCGCTTCACTCTTCCAGTCAAGGAACAAAGACTGTAGGTTTGGAAGTTTGTTGAGAATGTTCGGGAGGTCGGTGATTGCTTCGAAGAACACATGTTTAGCAAGAGAGCATGGAATGAAGTGAGTGAAATGAGTTAAGTGCTGGCCGAAACGACAAAGTAGCTCTATTGCTAAGTCAGAACTCTGGTGGGAATAGCGTGGATACTCATCATCAACTTTTATATCTGCAAACTGCAAACGGACTGACCTGCCAATAAACGGGTTTCCAGAGTGGTCGCCCATTTTTTCTAAAAACGCGTGTACCTTGTAGGATTGTGTTGCAATTTCAGATACACTGCCAGGAAAAGTGTAGAACTTTCCTAATTGTCGCAATAAGTTTGGATGAAACGCATTATTATGGCCCCAGTCATCCTTGAAGAGTGCCAGCTTGGTTCTGTTGATGTAACACTCCAGCATCTGGTCGACTGTTGTCCTAAGATCTTTGCATGTCCCTCGAAGTGCCAGCAAATTTTGAAGGGAAAGTTGTTTCCCGAGCATAGGCAAAACCTATAAAACGTTGATTTTGTGGGTTATATTTAGTATCAGTAGATTTATTCAGGTATATTTGTGTAATGTAGAATGCACTACTTACGTTCTGAACGTAAATCACGGATTCCTTCCATATCAAAACTGCTTCAAATTCTTTGCACGCCCGTCTCACATTTAGTAAGTCATCTGGTTCCAGATGAGAGAATACCGCATTCCACATCTTAAAAATTAAAGGAAGAGCCAAATACGTAATTGTTAAAAGTTAATATACCTACTTCAAAAACATATAAAATGCATACGTATATTATGTACAACCATTATTACCTCAGGTGGCATCACGGGTGATCCATTGTTTTCTTGAGCGTCCTCCATTGTCCCCTGCTTCAATTGTTTAGCTACTTACAACTAACTAACAATTGCAACAATTGAGAAGCAACTGGAAATGAACTTATTATTAAAGTTAACTTATTAAAGTTCAAATTATTCTCACTACCAAGCTTCTAACCAGAAAGTAATTGTCAACTCGAACAGCAACTTGAATCTCTACGTATTATTACATAACATATCATGCAAATGCATATCACACATGTCGTTGCAATGCTGCATTACGGAAGTAAGACTGAAATACCACCAAGCTTTGCGTAACATTTAGCTCTGAACACGTGTCAAGCATACAATTGTAAATTAGGTACAAACCTACGAATTCCATGCATAAATACCGGTGCGCTGGCGCTATGACCTAAGCCAAAAGTTAAAACAAAAGTGACCATAATGACCATTACCACAACTACAGCCCCCACCATCCATATCACAACTGCAGCCTACATTTTCTCCAGTATTGCTGGTGTTACGTAGTACACGTTTGGAGGTAGATGTAAGCTAGGTTGGTGTAGGTTGAGGAGTTATCTAAAATAACACATTTAACTATAAAAGCCTCGCTCTTCATGCCAACGCTACACTACAGCCACATGTTTCATGCCGGCTCTAGGTGAATGATCGCAAGGAGACCGACGTAGGTTCAATGCTTACCGTATATTATCATGTGCATTGGTTGTGTGCTTATCCGACCTTGATGTGCGTTACTATAATAATAATCCTTTGTGTGTTAGTAGAAGCGCGAGAGAGACTCTGTCTGCATAATATTTCGTACGTATGGAAGCACTGAATGTGCATGTAAAGCTGGAAGAGGATTTTTTGGGATCATTGGTTTTCCTCTAGTTTGCTGGCGTAAGAAGAAATGTTGGTGTTGTAGGACATTCCACTGCACTCATCATGTATGTCTCTTACGGTTTACCTAACTCTTGATTGAAATCGTGCAAACATAACGTACAACGTGCCAGCCCCCATGAGGAACCATCATAAATTATTTAAATGTATGTAGCTTTAGGATAGGACGTGGGAAATGTTAACGGGAGATTTTGCATAGAAAAGTATAAAAGGGATTTATTAATTTTTTTCAATCATTTTTTAATATCTTATATTTTACACGTTAGGTATAAGTATTTTGTATGTGGGAAATGGCTTGTATTAAAGAAAGGAGATTTAGGTTGCTGCATTTATAAAAAGAGATATCGATAATCACCATGAATATCCGAGTGGGGTAATGCGAAATGTGTAAAAATACATATACGAATATGTTGTATTCATACATAGAAGCTTAACAGTAGCATTCTTCGTTGAAATTGATCCTTCTCTCCTTCATTATACGTATTTTTTAATCTTTGTGTATTTCAACGAAATCTTGAGTACGTCGTCGCTGCAGAAAAAAAATCGATATGAACACACCAACATGTATTTTTACAAAATGAGTTGGGTTGGATGTTGGATGAAATTCTTTCCTCTGCATATTTTTCATTGTGGTGATGATGAAATGCCATATTGCCATAATGTACTCCTTTTTAACAAGTTAGCATTTCATTCGAATGAGTGTCTCAAGAAATGGATTTTTGCAAAAACAATAAAAAAAAACTCGGAGCCATTATAATCTCTTCAGTCTTGAGGCATATTTTCCCAATATAGACGAGAGTGCACATAATATAATATATGGCATAACTTGTCTGTCTATGGCAAAGGATTATGTCTGATTGGCTTCATATATAGGTTCTCATATCATCGACAAGTTTGTTTTTACACTCAAATCCACACATAAAACTTTTTTATGCGTTTTTCTCTCTGTGTTTGACTTGACGAGTTGAGAGAGATGGTTTTGGAGCCCGTTTGATGACGCTGCCATTGCCATACATCTCTTATTCAATTCCCAGAGTGTTTTGGTACTTTTCGTAGTTTGTTCTTTGTCTCAAACTACAGTATTATCTGCATATGCATTATGCAGTATGCCATACATAATATTATTATTATTGGCATTCTTATTTTATAGCCACTAAAGTGACTGCTACGCTAATCCTATTTTTTAACATTTATTCTCTCAAATAAACAGAAAAGTATTTATTTCTCATTCCTCACGTCCTAACTTACTACCTAATGCAACCACATCTACCAACTACTTTTTAAATTGGATTTCTATTTAATAGTCTCCAGCATATTAACCAGAAACACTACGAAAAAATCCTTTCTGTAAACTACTTTCCCACAATATTTTTTTAGAACTGTTTATTTCAACCTATACTCAATCTAAACTATAAAAATTAGCGTGTTCTCTCACGTAAATACAAATCTCCATTAAAAATAGTGTGCTGCATTTTTCATTATATGGTCCTTTTTGTAAAGCAGATAAAAAAAGGTGGAGCGTAACACACTGAACACTTGTCAAGTTCCCAAAAACGAGGTAGAAAGAAACCTTAATAAATTTATTGTTCCCCTACCATTTCCCTTTTTCCCGTAAAAAAAGTTTTGAGCTTTTTGTTGTGTTAAATTCACGCTATGACAACTGTCAACTTTTACGCTTTACACTTACAAACTATTTTAGCTTCTCTTTCTTCTCTCTCTCTCTCTCTCTCTCTCTCTCTCTCTCTCTCTCTCTATTGAAAGTACTTTGACTACGAAGAAATATACTACTGTATACAATATGTACATATAATATACATTTTTAAAGTATTCATATCGAATCAAAAGTATTTGTAAGCCATGTAGAAAGAAAGGGAGAAAGCCCTCTAATTCAACCTTTTAATTAAACTTATTCATGCATGCAAACCAAAGAAAAGAATCGTGTTGTATGGGCAAAGGTGGCATACTACGCTTTTGACTCATTTTCACGGGAAATTCTCCAGGTTACATTTACACTACAAATTTTACAGTTGTCCCACAATTCCCTCCTAGATGTCATTTCCAATCCTAAGATAAAGGCAGAACGCCCCCAAATATACCCTCTTATCCCCCTCCCTCCCTATAGAACGTTTTGAAAAACCCAAAAACTAGGCCTGCCATACAAACCATAGTACAGCATGTGCCTTTTTGCATCATGATCATGACATGACTAACTAAATCTTACATCCGTTTGGTGTTACGTTACTTCACAAAGCAACCAAACCAAAACCAACCTCACCAGCTTTCCCTGCGACCAACCTAACAAGAAATACTCAAAGCTGGTGCTGCTGTGAGTCACACACTGACCTAGGCCAACTCGCCTCTTCCTCTTCTTGTGTGAAAATGTGCATGTGAATATTATAATGTTTGGCCGTGACCATGGCCTTGCATTGCAGCACACAACCCTCTCCTCACCCACCCGTTTGTTTTTTAGCAAAAGCTCTCTTCTTCCTTCAAGCCTTTTTATTTTGCCATTGCCACTGCTGCACTGATATCATTCCCGTCTTTGTGCACTTGACTGGGTTGTTGCATCTTCCATGCAACTAACTATCATGATCATCCTCTTTTGTGTATGTATGTATATGTGGATGTTGTTAGTGGATTGGATACGGACACACAAAAGGCTTCAGTGGTGGAGGAGCACGTGGAGTCAATGGACCTGGTCTGGTGGTGCTTTGGTTGAGCTAAGAGTTCTCTTCTTGCTATGGGATCGCTATTGCTCTTTGCACCATATGCATCCTCAGTTTATAAGCGAGACTCTCAGAATCTCCACGTTTTTTCAGTTGGTGAAGATTATGGTCGCTTGTTCTTCAAAGTTGCATGTGTGTATATGATGTGGGCCATGCACTACTGTTTTTGCTTTCTGTTGCATCTTCAGAGAGATCCACAGGCTGGTAGGATGAATAGTATTGCGTTGCAGACGGAAACAACAAGGAGGATGGGAAAGTTGAGTGGGTAAGAGGCACTGGAATTCTCACAGAGGTTTTCCCACGCTTAATCTGTCCCGTTTCCAGGAATAAGGTGCTTTCATTTTAGGAGAAAATTCGGTTTTGAATTTTTGGATGTAGAAGCATTAATCTAATTTTCCCTAATCTGACTAAATTGGATTGAAAATGAGAGAGAGAAAGCATACAATATACTTTATATGGGATGGTGAGGAGGAAAGGAGGACGCAGCCGCCATCAGTAGCTTAGGAAATGGAAACGGAGATTTAATCCGCTCTCAAGTTACTTTTCCTCTTACTTACCGTGATGAGATATGTTCTTGCTATAAAGGTAGTCATAGTCATGTTGGAAAGGAAGACACAATATAAAATGGGTTTAATAAAAAGAGAGAGAGAAAAAAATAAAGGGGTTTTATAGCCAAATAAGGAACATCATGGGAGAAAGCACAAAAAGTATCAAGCTTATTTTTTAGAGTTGGTAAAAAAAGAAAGATGTATTTTGGGAGAGGCAAATAAAAAAGGGAGACTGCTCAAAGAAGCTGAACAAATGCCACTCATCCTTCCGTATTGTAATGTATATGTATATAAAAATTTATTGATCCAGATCGAGAGTCAACTCAAGCTGAACGTTTTTTTAGGATGTCGCTTTACATGGAAATAAACGCAAAACGAGATGATGATAAAATTATTCGCTTTTTTTGGTCTTGCATTTGAATCAGTCGACAGCAGTCACCTTTGTTCATTTTTTACGCATAAGAACCAACATATATATATATATGCATTAACGTTCCTGTGGTTACCTTACATTACCAAACCTACACATTTACTCACAGGATGTGTTATGCACTCTTGGGATTTCTTCTTTCCGAGAAAAACGCATATTTTGGGTTGCTTTGCAACGCATATTCGCTTTTCCCATACAAAAATATATTCAATATTGAATGTGGCAACGGGTATAACATTTGACGTGTAAAAGCGCATGATAACATTACAATTACAAGCCTTCCTTCTCTCCATCGCCTGTGGAGTTTGTTTGGAGTAAAGTGTGTGGAAAGGGGAAGCCCAAAGAGAGAGGAGTGAATGCTTACTTTATAATATACTCCATACTTAAAATTTTATCGATCTGTGTTTCCTTCCGTAGTCCACAGCATTACACAGCAGAAGCAAAGCGTTTCGTGGTGTGATGTGTGATGATGAGCAAGAGTGGAACAACGCACCTCTCACATTACCACTCTGAAATGGGGAATCACAGTAGGGAAAAATCTCAAGCAGTAAGTCATCACCATAATAGATCAGATTACTGCTACATATACCCTATCATCACCACCATACTTAATCAGAAGAAGACACCGACCGATAACAACACTGCGTGCACAATATATGAAAAACAAAGACCGGAGTCATTGATGCTACTAAAACTGCCAGTTTACAAGGCATGAGTGTGCATGTGAATCTCTTGTAATTATTGAAAGTTTTGGGTAGGTGGCATTGCCTCAGCCAAAAAATATAAAAAAAAGATTAAAACTTATTTTCACGACTTTTAATGCCCGAAAGGGTTAATTAGCGTGATGCATGCTGAGGAAAAATAAGGGTTTTAGGATGTGACGTGCAATAATCCATGCCTTTCTCTCTTGTACGTTTACTACACAGTTGACCAGAGAAAGAGCGGTAAGGAGTGGAAGAGATATATAAGCATACATTATAACATACTTTGCATCCACTCCTCCTCGACACTCATTCGATCGAGCAACGCTATAATAATTACCCGAACGAATATGTAATGCCAATGCCAACAAAGCTCACACAATTCATTCCATTGTAATATATATCCTATGCATAATGACATGTTGGCTAAAGCAACCGAATAAAATGACATTCAAGTTTTTGAGAGGGTTTTTGATAATGTAATATGCAGAATACATATTATTGACTTAATATTAATATGCATGCAAGACAAAGATTACAATCGTAAAAAACCGGGGGTTAAAAAAGTTGATATGGTTCTAGTCTGGTTTTTTGAGTCTCTGACCATTAAACCTCTCATTTATATGTTTTGTGTGGGGTAGATGAGCTTAAGGCTTGGCTTTGTGAGAGTGTGGGACTTTTTTTTTATTTATCCTTTCCATATATTATATCATACTGGCATATATATACTACTACACACACACAAGTCATTATCATTAATCGACTCATTACTTGTGCCTTGCTGCGCTTGTCTTTTCTATTCAAGAAGAGGATAAGTGTTGCCAAGCTATGTGGATGATGATGATTACGATCATCTCCATGCATGTTAGCCCTCTGAGAACATTATATCGTCATCAATAATCAAGCCTGAAAGAGAGATGTTGATATGTATGCTAAAATTATCTTGTAATCATAATGCTTCATTTTTATCATTTTTATATTTCATATTTACAAAGGTTACACTAGACTCTTTGTGAGAAGACAAGAGTACTTTGCAAACTCATGTGTATAAATATGCATAGTATACGTTCAGTTCTTTAGTCGCGTGTCATTTGTGTTTTATTGTGTGTAGAAGTATTATATACACACACAGATATAAACTCTTCTTGTTAACCCAGAGCATCCCACCAGCCATCACCACATTTTACACGGTTCAGCAACAGTACCCAGGCTGCCGCCGGTGATAGTGATGATCATCCTGGAAATGTACAAGTAAACCTACTATCAAAATGTAGGAAAGTAGCGGAAGCTTAAATAGACCGTAAATTCGTTTAAAGCGATTTCATCTTTAAATATAATTTTTTGTAAAAGATTGTTTTCCGAAAACGACTCAGATAGACGGACAAACAAGGGAAACCTCGTGAAGTGAATGTTAAACCGGTTTAATAAGCAGTATAATTCAAGATGACATATGTAGTATAATGTAAAAAGGCTGTCCGTGTATTACAGTGCGTGCATGGAGTATTCACACATAAACAGGAGCAAAAAGTGTGGTGCTTCTTGCACTGCATAATCTATATGTATAAAGTGCCAGGGTTTGTTATTTTTTTGTTGTACTTTTAACATGGGAAATGTTTTGTAATAACCAGCGCTTTAAAAGTTCCTCTCCTGCCTTCATTACTTTACAGATTTTTAAAAATTTGGTGTCAATAGAAAGCTTACATAATGTAGATGGTGCGAATGCTATTTATTTTTTAAAATTTTGCATTTTTTACTAAACAATTTATGATTTTAAAGTCTGAAAAACTACTTGGCTTAAGCTTGCGTAATTTTTCAAACCATACATGTGCATGCACGTTCGGTATACCTCTCAATGTATGTGCATATTATGCTTGAAGGTAACTCGAATGGTAAAATAA
>JAHZNG010003006.1:0-17963 GCA_027744375.1 Orchesellides sinensis
ATTTTATAGACGATCTGCCCCAGTTAGCCAAGGACAGTTTGTGGATGTGACCTGCAGCAGAAGTCGGAAAGATTTTATGAGTCCATCATGCCCAAAGAATAGTTTAATATAAATAATACTCATGAATAAACTGCGTACGCGGACTATTTAACTTTACATATAAGAATGTCTTCTGATTCGAACATTCATTCAAACTTTGTAGCTTTAGTGGACTACTTTAAATGCACTAAATGTCAAATGTTGAATATTATGAATTAACTAATGAACGCTTTACTTTAATGCACCAAAAATATATATGCACATAATAATAATCAGGATATTTTGTTCTAATCTTTTGTCGCCCATAGTCAAAAGTGGTTGTGTGAATGTAGAAAGTAAGGTATGCACTGACTAAGAATCTTGGTAACTGATCTAATGTTCTTTTGGAAAGTTTGCATTTAAATATTACATAAACGACTAAGGGATTTGCGGATATATACAGTTTATAGGCGTAACAAAGCAGCTATAAATCCCTACCCCAGTTCCGACATTAAACAGAAAGAGTTCCCAGTGACAAGCATTTTGATAGCATGTTCTAAATTAGTACACTAGTTGAAAAGTTATAAGGTTTAAAAAAGAAGTGTTTGATCATTTATTATTGTTTTCGTCATCATAATAATAACGGAGTATTTTTGTGTGTTAGTGACAAAACATAGACACGAACAAAAGGAAGTTCAACAGTTGCATTATATTACGTATTGTATATAGTCAACGGTTTTGTATATAGCAATTTTTAGTTCATAAAGTGATTTTTTGCAGTAGTAGTAAAACAGTAGAGTAGTTCTAGTTAAGTATAGTTAACATATAGCGGTGTGTGTAGCAAAAGATGGAAAAGATTGAGCAAGATGTATGTATGTTTTATATAGATAGATAGATTTCTTGTGTGTTTATAGTGGTTTGTTTCATTGATTGTATTTTGAAGTTACAGAATGTCTGTCTCATACAGAGGCTTGTTAATATTGCTGAGGGAACCCGTGGGTGCAGCACTAAACTCAAGTCCCAACTTTGCTCTCAAGTTGCTCTCACTTCCCGTCTTTTTCAGTTCAGCCTTATCAGAATTATTAGAAGCTGAGGTAGCTGACGATGAGGATCTCTGCTGGAGCATTTGAAGACGATTGTACTGCTCCTGTAGCTGCCTCTGCTTTCTCAATAGTTCCTGATGTCGCTGACTGAGCTTGCTATTCGGGCCTCCGCCATCCTGACTATTGATACTTTCACTAGAATCACCGCCACTGGACTCTATGCTTGGAGAAACTAAAGGAGATTTGGATGAAAGGCGAGGTGGAGGGGGAGGAGGAATTTTTGTAGGTTTTGGGGGAAGGGGTGGATGAAGTTTCAAGGGAGAGTCCCAGTTCCGGACAGGTGAGCCACCTCCGGACTCGGTTGAGGGGTAACTCGGCAAGCGCTTAGGAGGATCTGGAGGCCCCAGTCTGTTCTTCTGCGGTATTACTGACCCTCCACTGATTTCATTTAGTAAATCATCGAGTGCATTTTCCGGACCTGTGGCCGATCCGAGCCCATGACCGCCGATACCTGCGGCTCCCACGACACTCCCCGGCGAAACGATGGAACATTGAGTGGTGGCTGAAGGCTCCTAAATTTGATATTTAAATAGAGAAAAAGATTGTTTGAAGAAAGCTTCTACCAAGCCATGACCCAACAACAGTGAACTGACATTAAAACTAAGAATGCATGACAGTACTAATACAGAGATTAATTTGCATACGGTATCTATACATATACATATGTACACAAGTGATAAATTCACACACGGCTCGCGTTAGTCAAAGCTACGGTATAACAAAAGAAAAAAAACAAATAAAAGTTTGACAAATAATTTAAACCAAACAATACTCTAACAATTCATGAAGAAACACCATGACCATAATGGTTTCTGGGCTTTTAAAATTTGTATAGAATACTAGATACGTACAATCCACGAAGCAAATGTATATTTAGCAGCAAGTTTGTCTTTTTGTTGTATTCTGTAAAATCGTGTCGGTTTTTTCCATTTTCAGAAAAAAACTGTGTTGTGGGGTTATTCTTATCATTACAATAAAATAACTAATGGCATGCAGTTTGTTTTTAAAGAAAGCATTGTTTGAGTTAGATATACAATACACAACGTACTCTGAGTCAGAAATTACTTGCTTGAAGTGTGAGCTCCACTTCCAGCCTTGCTTGAGATACTATATTAAAAAACAAAAAGCACTACCGTAAGCTTCCAGTCTCTCGGTGTGGTGACACACGAGTCGAGTCACGCACTCTCTCATATGAGTTACTTACAAAACCGTCATGCATAATGATAATGTAGAAAAACAAGGGACTACGCTCCAGTCTCCTTTTGTTTTTTGTTTATTTTTGTCTTACTTTCTTTCTTCATTTTATTCGGCACATTTGTAAAGGTGATCGTCTTACCCTATTGTTGGTCTTCACAAGTTGGGAAGACTGTGGAGGAAATTGACCTGGGGTGACTGCATCCTCTTGAGACGGGAGTCGCTGCTCTTGCACCGAAGCCAGCCTGAAATTTAAGAGTGCGAACACGTTCTTTGTACATTGTTGAAAGAATAACAAATAAACATGCACTGAATTTCAAAGAATAGTGATGCTTTCTTCAGTCCCCAATGCGTAATAAAAGCATGATGTTTTACATAAAAACTAGGGGAATATTGTCAAAAGCCAGTAAAAAACTCACCTCTTCAGAGTCACCAGGGTCCCTGTTAGCTTTTTACATCTTTTTAGTGCACTCTCTAAGCGTTCAGGCTCCTCTTTCAAAAAACGTTCTTCAACCGTTAACCTATCCATGTCACTTGTCAGCAAACCTTTCACACTTTCGTGCAAAGGTGGAAATCGCACCTTCAAATCGGCAACTGATTTACTGCAAACCATTACAAAACGAATACATGAACGTATATAGGTATGCTATTTTAGATAACATGGCTTATGTATAACCATCCATTAACGGAAACAAAAGTGTATAATTTTTTATCTTGACGTACCTGGATTTACTTAAAATTAAAGCCATGTTCTCGACATCTGACATATTAACTCTCATTCTTTTGTTAATTACGTGACTACGCAATTCCTCAACCGTCATTTCCAGTTCTCTAAAATCCCAAAAGAAACATGTATTAGAAAATGGGTAAATTGAAGATAAAGTACAACACGTTTGAGTACGTCTACGTAACACTCCTGAAAGAAGACAATGTAATAACGTACGATAAATCTTTCTCTAGCTTCATCACTTCCTGTTTGTAAAGCTCTTCCTCCCTACGAACACGAGACTTTTCTGGGTCACCTTGCATCCATTGATCACTCCCAGACATTGTCACAACCCTAAAGCAAAGAGAATAAAATATGAAACAGGAAATTAGTGTACAGGTTTATTTCCATACATCTTAGACGAGAAAAATGTAAAGCGAGCAATTGATATCCTTACTTAAATCGTAAAAATGTGTCCCTGAGTGTTTCCCTTACAGTATGCGCTTGAGCTTGTACACTTCTTCTAAGAAATTTAATGTCAGTTTTTAGCTCTTTTGCTTTCTTTTGAAGCATTCGTAACTGGTTATACATTTCTGGGCTTAATCCTAAATCTCCTGTAGAAATAACATAAATACATACATGCATATTATTCAATACGTTATTGGGATTTCTAAAAATTCAGTACTTGACGCAAGTCATAAAATTGTATGTGGCATATTTACCTCTAGGAGGTGCATAATACTGTCTGTCATAAGGATGCGAAGGAACGTTAACCAAAGCTGGCGGCTGTGCTGGAGTTGGAGTAGGTTTTGGCACACTTGAAGGAACAGGTTTTAAAACTCGATCTGTAAAATGGGTCAAGTAAACCATAATATTATCCTTCTGGCTGGCTTCATACAAACAAGCTGGCTCAACGTTTTTTTTTCCTTTAGCGAAAGTATCACGTATGGTGATGTGATGAAAGCATACAAATAATGGTTTTTGCATAAAACGACTTGACAAAAACATGTTTTCCCCTGCAGGAAAGCACAAGGGAGCAAGAAATACTTGCTAAAAATATATGTGAACAAAAAGCGGAAAGAAAGACAGGGTGAAATTGTAGTGTAAATTTTTAAAAACGTGAAATGTGATATTTTAATATGTATTAAAATTATTATAAGCAGTAAATATAAAATGTAATATACATGTATACCCTGAGACATTCTTGGCAAAGTAGAAGATTTGATTGCTGACTTGGTTGGTTTTTCCACTACAACAGAGAATATAAAAAGCCCGAGAAGCAGCATAAATAAGAAAAGTTCATATTCGTTATTTGGATTCTTTGAGAAATTTATGAGATGAATATGATCGTTTAATGTTAGTCAAGACTTGATTATACTGATCCCGGAAAAATTATAATCAGTTTATCTTAACTTATATGTAGTCTATTAATAATACATGAAATAGAGTATGTATCGTGTTTTTCTAAGTTTGATGGAAATACATGGATTACAACCTGGTTGATGGGTGGGTGAATGCGGTTTTCCGTGATCGGGTGGATCATCACTGAAGGAAACGGATTTTTCTACAGACAACACAAAATAAACGAACGGGACGATTTATCAGCGATATCATTTAAGACGATAGAGCACAAGAGAAAATGACATTTAACGTTGAGTTGTTTTTACAGACATATATTACTGCTTTCTACTCATAGCTTGTTTTAAATTTGACTTTCCCATTGTACAAACAAGTACGCTACAATCTGAATATTTGGGCTAGGTTTATAGCTTTGAAGCTAAAATTATATTCAATTTATTTGATTGTATTTTTTTTCCTTTGAGTCATACTAATACTAATTAGAATTGCTATAAGGCCATATTTTCTGATATTAATTTATCTATACAAATACATTTTTATCATACAACAAAAACTTCAACGTTACTTGTACGAGACAACATACCTTTGCCAAACTTAGGAGGCTTTACCATGGGCATTATAGCGGAAGAAGAAATAAGCGTCTCTGTTGCTGGTCGAACAGGGTCATCTACATAAATGTACGGTAAACAAAATACATAGAGTACACTTTCTTTTTAACAGTCACCTAGAAAAGCTGACTACTATTTACATTTCGATGAAGTACATAATTTTGGAATTTGGAACATGGTTTACCAACAAACATAAGACAACAAAAACTTGATAAGCAAAACAAAAAAACAAAATCCGTTCCATGTATGAAAATCAGAAGAACTTAAAATACTTTTTAACGAAAAGTATCTATAATGGAAGAACTAGCTAATCGTAAATCAAAATCTAAAACCAGATAAACCGATACTTTTCTAAAAAGTTGTTTTCATATGTATTACTTACAACCTAAAATCAGTTAGTCATTTTCCAAAAAAACCAACAAAATATTATTCTAAATCGTTATTGTTTTATATTGGACTATGCTAGTATTGGAATAATACTAAAAAGCTAATCAAATAAAAAACTGAAGCCAGAAAACACAAAATCAACAGATTTAAATGTACATTACACACTAAGTTAACAGTGAAGATATTGCATTGGAATTTACCTGGTAGCGAAGCAGAGCTTGAACTAGAGTGCTTATCAATATCGTCTGCGGAACAAACCAACGAACATATCTTTGTAATACTTGCTAAAATTAATAGCCACGCTGTATACTAATTTTATAGTAATCTAGAATCTAGATGCCCTAGTGAAGGCTATATGTTACTTTATATCCCACCCAACTAAAATTACTTATCAACTCGTGAGACCAGCCAAAAGGATGCTCGGAAGCATATATCGTGTGAATTAGCCGTAGCCACTGCGCCCATAATAAACCAAAATACATGAAAGATTTATATAAAGACAAAACAGATATAGTTCAGGCGCACATTTAAGTGTCATTAATTGCTGTTATAAAGCATTAATATACAGATTTGTTTTTGTATTACAGCTTTCAGGCTAAACCCCTTTAGTATCGATATAACAGGACAACGGAATGGTTTAAAATAGAAAACAGCCACTTGTTGTTTGCTCAAATATTTTAAGTATACAGAATCACTAACTAAAGTGAATCAAATTTAAAAAGCAAGGGGAAAATGGCATCATGTTATAGATAAAAGGATCTGATGTACAGAAAGCCCACCAAATATTAGTAGCCGTTACCTCGATAATCCCGAGTTGGGATGTAATCCCTGTACAAAGAGGAAACATGAGTAGGAACAGCACCCACAGCATTTGGAGGAGCACCAGGGGGAGGAATAATATTTCTTGGTAGTGTAGCAGCTGATGGGAGGATACCTGGAGGTGGCGTAACCAACGCCTTTTGAACGAGTCCAGTTAAATTAGCTAATTGTCTTTCCATGTGTTCCATTCGAAAGCGAGCTTCCTCATCTATGATCACAGGAGTAATGGATCCAGACCTTGGAGGTGGAAACTGATAATAAGGATCCTCTACAAAACGCCTCTCGGGTGAAGCAATATATGTCGGATCTACGTGCAGATACCAAAAAATAAAATCAAGACTTTATTGTGCTGCCGAACTAACAAAGGATTGTAATAATGATAAGAAAGAAATGATTAGTTATTAATATCAATAAAAATATCGCCATACATATTAAATACATAAGGGAAAGGGTGTACCTGCAGAGGAATAAATGTTACGCCTGAGATCTGTAGGTGTGTATGGCGCAGTGGGAGGAATTGGGAAGGAGCCACGCGCCGCGTCTCCACCGCGCGGAGAGTACAGCGCAGGACTCGGAGAAACTACAATGGGTCTTTTCGTTGTGGGGTACTGCGACTGCCTTTGTGGCTTAGGTGGGGCTGTACTACCTAATAAAGTGGGTGTTAGTCGATATAATAATGGCTTCGTAGGAAAGACGTATGCATATAAAGATATAAAGTAAAAGATAAAAGTTATAGTTTTACTCTAGTGAATAGTAACAAGAGGCTAAGAAACTCTAAACTTTGTAACTAGAGTCTGTCATTGGTTAAAATTAAGGTGTTAGTGTTTTACCATGAAACATAGTCTAATGTACACGGAGAAAAAATTGCGATAAAACATTTTACATTCTTTTCTCCGAAAGGTACCCACAAAAAACAAAGGAAAATTGGCCACAAAGAGCTATACATTACTACGCAGGATTGCTATTGCATTATTGCTGGCATACCTTCCGGCTTGATTGGCACTGGAGCTGGAGAAAATGAACGGGTAACGCGAGGTAAGGTAGCACCAACTGGGTAACTGTAAGTCATATACGGAGATCCTTTGCTCCCCTAATAACAATAAAAACGAGAATGAGGTCATGCACTCAATTATTCAACGAATGGAGCACATTAATTAACAAACGTTCGGAACTTGAGGCTGAAGCTGGCTGTTGCTAGTTTGTAGTCTGACTGTTAAGATTTCATTGCGTATGGCATGCTTAAATTTCATTCAGTTTCAACAACAGCCACAACCACCATTTCAATCAACGTTATTACACTATAAATGAAAGTGCAAACAACCAGTAGCAGCCGAATATTTCTGGTTTGGAAATTATTGTATACATACCTTAGTCTTGTGAATATGCTGATGTTGATAGTCTGAATCAAACTCTGGTTCACTGAAATAAGATTGATCTTGATCCCACGAAGGAACAGCGCCGTTGCCGTTGATATTTGGCTCAAACAGTCTCAAAACTGAACGATCCCGAATGTCCCTGAAACAACAAATGATTTGCACATTTTAATAAGGATGTCATCACAAGACACAGTTGTTTGTTGTAGAAATTAATAATATTATGCGTGTCAGTTAGTACAAACGAGGTACTTAAAAATCAGAATTATTGCTCGAGTGAGCGGAATAGGAATTAGATTTTCACCCATCCCTCGTGTTTAATTCTAGGGCAAAGGGAAATTCATTAAAGTAAAAAATATACATAATGGTTAGTGCTATCATTTGCCGTAGTAATATTTTACAAGATTTACAGAATAAAAAGAATAAAGTTTTTTTCAGTAAGTGAGAAAAAGATGTGAGATATGATAATAACTTTGCGTATAGAGATCTTCGGTTACAGTACCCAAGGGTCTTTCCAAAGTTTTTGATGGAGTTCTCACAACTGGAAGTGAAGACCGTGCTTTGCCACCTCTGCGAAAGCCAGTGGAGGATGTTTCTGCTTCTGACATAATGCCTGGATCATCATCGAAGAGTGTACTCGAAGGCGGTGGTTGGCGAGAGAGAGTTCCTCTCTGCCCAAACAGACCCTGCAACAAAGTATGATTAAATATGCATAAAAGCTCGCATAAAATTTTGTGCGGATGTGATTCTGGAAACATATATTTGCATGTAGAAAGGAACACATCTACATATACAGGCATACAAATACTCCAAAGATTTTTCTCAAAACTACATACACAAAAATTATTAACACATTACATTTAAACGCACACATAAAAGTTATTATCAATGTGTGTCTTTTTGTCTTTGGCATATTTGAAGCATAATAAAAATGTAGACAAAAATCAACGTGTCCAATAAGAAAACATAAAAACCTGTTTATAAGGCTGTGGATGTGATCTATGGATCGGCTCAGAATATATTGAAGAGGCAACCGAGCCCGAGTTCCTGTAGTGGCTATAAGCCAAGGGCTTCGGGTGATTTGTATAAAAACCAGGGGGATACGATCCATCGATACTACGGCTAGTGGCTGTATGGGGGTTGGCCACACGTGCACTTGTGGGTGACTACAGACAGACAGATAGATAATCAAAAACATAAAATAAGAAATGAAAATATCCAGGAACTGAAATGAGAGGGGAATACTTCGTTATACAAACATTTACAGCACTAAAGACTAAATAGATATTTTATGTTTAATAAATACTTTTATATAGGAACTTAAGAACCAGTCATTTAATCAAAAAGGCTCACAATAATATGCAATAAAGTATCTACAGTACACTATAAAAATGGTCTTTTAGTGATTTACATGTATTAAACGCTTGTTTGCCGACAATCCTCTCATATCCTTTAATTATAATTGATGTATTTCCAAAGCACAATGAAACCTACTTGTCATACAAATTACCATACTGAAAACGTGTGGGTTATGGTTTCGTGAGAATTTGTAAATTAAATCAGGACGAGTGTAATCTATATACTTTGGGGAAATGAAACTAATTCATTAATTGCTTCCACAGTTTCTACTTCTACCTTCTTTTCACATGGTTTACCAAAATACCTACCCCTACGATACCAGACTACAATGGTGGGCGCAGGCAATAAAACAGAAAAGAGAAGAAAACGGCCGATGTAATTACTGGAGTAATGTTTGAAGAGTGGTATTTATTTCTCTGTGTTTATCTCATGCATTTTGGTTCCATAGATAATACACACAACATAACACATAGACTACACGGATGAATTAACCATTTGGCAAATTCTGCATATTTGCCAAAAAATGTTTGTTCATGCGAGATATCATCACCAGACATTTATGATTGTATGCCATGCTAAACTTCACATTTATGGTTGTAGTTATTTGCTTTTGTCGTGTGTATTGGATCTGCCGGTGAATAAACCTAAACACATTGCCTACACATATTTATTTCATTCCTATACATTCGATATATTATTATGTATTTAAGCTTTAAATGGCAGGCATTGAAAAGCTAACAGATCGCGTGACGTGAGGAGAATGCAAGAACATTTGTTCAACCCTGTCAAACATGAGAGATTATCAACAACAAAAAAAAACGCGTTAAAAACGGTTTTTGTCAATTCGCTCGATCCTGGCAAATATATGTATGTCTAATTTTTGTTAACGATATGTTGCATCTCCACAAAAACACTTCTTTAAAGTAGTGATTTTCCGTCAATTGGCAACTAAATAACAAATAATCATAATGCTCAAGTGGGTACATTTGGTACATATGTATATGTAAAACACGGAGCGAAAATTGGTTCAGCTTTGTACTTCCTACAATGTAAGAAGTCCGAACAGGGAAAAACTTTCTTTTGCCAGAGACGTATTTATCACAATAATTTGTCAGTTTCCCTTGTAGCATTACATTTATCTCAGGAATTTTACGCTTCTGTCTGTTCTGTTGCCTAATAAAAAAGAACTAAGAAGGAAGCACAAGGTATATAATACTAGAGCAAAGGGAATATATCACTACTTGCTTGCAAACGGCTATTTTAGCAGTGATATATCAGTGCATTTTTTTCTTGTCAAAGTTGGAATGTTGCTTCTGAAAACTCACAGCGACTACAAGCTATTAATAATATGTGCACAGGGTTCTGCTCCAGTTCTAATAAGGCAGTACTTTTTTAGTATGTTCTGACTGATATCTTAGCATTGTTCGCGTTTATGAGTAGGAAAAGTGTGCAAAGATATTGGGCCAAGTGGCTGTGCTCTGCTTTTGTACACACCATTTTCATTTGCAATAAAAACAAACCCGGAGAAAACGACTATGACCCGACACTCGACGTGCCATGGTTAGTCAGCAGGAGTACAGGACGTTTACGATTGAGTAGTTGTATAGGTACTACTTTACCAACTTTACGTCATACGCATATAACCATGAAGGAAAAACAAGGAAAGAGAAGAAAAAGTCTGCGTCCATGTTTCGGAAAAGGATTTGGCGACTCGTGCTGTGAATTTCGAAATCAGCTTCTCACACTATAACTTACATACATTCCAAGTAAAAGAATTCTTTGAATTTATGTTTGGAAGCTTAGGTATTTAGTTTTGAGCCTCCAATTGGAATATGATTTTAGCTGAAGGAATAATCCCAATACAGTCATGTTCCAATACTGAAAAAGTGACAATGTCAATGGTCACTAGTTTTTTTAGGAAATTTCCGTTGTAAGCTTGAAAGTTCATACTGTAGCTAGTATGGCAGAACTTCCTCTCTTTCATTGTATTTAAGGAGCTTTTCTAGCAACTACAGCCGATTTTCGAGAGCTACACAGATCTGCACTTACTTGCATGTCCATTTTCAAAGTTCTTCTTCCACTCGGTCCATTCGATCTGCTCGTTGATTGCGGATGGTGATGATGATGGTGATGCCTACTACTGCTACCACTTCCAGATCCACCACTGCCGCCTCCAAGAAGATGTGAGCCTATAAAACAAACAGACAAATTGATGTAGGGAAAGTCTGACGCACATACACACACATGAATAAAACGAATTCCACACCAAAAATAGAAATTAACGCAAAGCGGATGTTTTCTACCAGAAACTTTTATAGCTCTTTGTTCTTTCATACAGTGTAATCGGCAATATGCCAACGGCTGTTGCAATTCCAACTTCTTATAATTATATCATGTGATTACAACAAATATGCAGCGTCATATATGCACTTTCGACTACACTATCCGCACATATGGTAAGGCATTGAGAGTCTATTAATGAATCATTTGTTCAATATGTAACCAAATGCAAGACTTTGATGAGCAAAGTTTAACAAGAAGGCAAGGCAGCCAGACATTGATGAAGATAACCGTGTACAACTGTCAAAGCAAACAGTTGTTGACCAATGCTAGAAATCATGTATCATCATGACAAGGTAACTAAAAGGATTGACGCTATAAGGCACAAAACTTTACATTCAGAAAATTGTTTGCGCAATGCTTGAACTCATCAGGGGAAATGAAGTAACAGACGTAAACGGAAATATCACTTATATTTGATGCCGGTGCGCGTCTGTACAAAAGTAAAATACGACAGATAGGCAATTTCTTCATGGGAGAGCCCCAGCTGTCTTTCATACGCTCAATCGACACCAATCTCTTTTTTCCTTAGTACAGAAAAAGAAGTGTTTTATTTATTGCCACAGACAGATTAAAGTGTGAAGCTACTAGGCAGTTAAAGAGAAGACTATGTAATATGTAATCAGTTTCGAAACTTTTTCTTCTTCTGCTCCCACCTTCATCGTATGTTGCAAATTGACGAGGAGGTTTTTTGAAACGCATGGTAATTATCAAAAAACGAAGGGGGAGAAGGAATCCCACTGCTGCTGTTGCAACTTTTAAACAAATAAACTTTTTAGCTATTTATCAACAGCCGAGGATTTATGAAGAGAGATCTTGCTACAACTCTTGTGCTGTTATACTCTTCGGTAGGGATTAAAGTAAAACTGACGAAAACATCAGTGGGCACACTGAAGTAAATGATGAGCAGATTCCCATTTGACTGTCTCCAGTCTTTTGCCTAAATTTTTTAGCTAACTAGTAGAACAATAATGACAAGGAAGGTCTTTCAAAATGTAAACTCGGCCAAACTGAATATTTTCAGCTATTTATAATAAGTGTATTCGTGCATGGGTGTATTATGAATTGCATGCATACATAATGTGCTACATGAAGTATGCATAGTATAAACCATGAACATTTCAAACAAAAATAAGCAATTATTGTGGATTTAACATCTTCCTACCTTTTTTCAAACACGACTAGAACACATTCTCCGTAACACGATGCAATACAATTAGCCGGAGAGAAACAGACAAATGGTCTAATTATTCAAAGTAAACTGCAATTATGAGCACATTAGTAGGCATGACAAGACAGAAGCCTTAGCCCCCGGCTAGGCTGCATTTGTTTAAACAAAGAGCAGGGAGTAGGTGGCTATCATATTATTTTTTATCATCTCTGTACAACAGGCTGGTACACCAATGACAATCCTGTTTTAATACACTTTTAAATATTTTTGGATGACATGTTAAAATTGTATAAGCGCTGAGTCACAGCCTTGATTACAAATTAGTTACAAAACCCTAATTATAAACTTCACAAAAAACACAAATCAAGTAAGTTGGAAAGACTACCACCACCAACAGAGCTTTATTCATAAAATATTCACAACAACCAACAAATAATCTACAACATTTATTGACAGAAGCGATAAGAAACTAGGAAAGTAGGTTCTGTTTTTTTGTAAATCCAATCCATCCAATGAAGAGTTCATCCGGCTGATTGCCATCATCACCACATGTACACCCCTTTACTTATGTATGCATTCATATTTTTCTTCCCTTTCATTACAGTACTTTATACTTATAATGATATGATCATTTTTTGCCGTGCTGCCAGATACCAGATATAAATATATGTAATGCAAAGGAGGAATGAAGCCGAGCATGCATTCATGTACATGAAATTATATACATACCTACATTTCAAATGTCAATGCATACATTACTGCGTGCACATGTGTTTCCAAGTAATGACAAGGCAAGGTAAAACTCTAAAATCCAAACTTCAATGACAGGAAGGATATTATGAAGTAAACATTAAAGGAGCCAATACCAGCACAGAAATAAATCTCTACAATTTTCAATGCAAAATTATACACAATGCTCGTTTAACTCCACAAGACAAAATTAGCTCATTGCGTGAGGGTCATTAAAGATAGGAATTTGTTAAGGAAATTACAGCATTGGGAAATGCCTAAAGCTCAGAATCTACTTGTAAATACTCAGCAATTGTGGCTTGAGTCTAGTTTTTATATTTTACACGCGAAACACGTTGTCTTACATTGTTAGCTACCAAAAACCCATTTTCAATCTTCATTCCAGAATATAAGAAAACTGGTGTTATGTTAAGGTTGCGCCATGCAAGGCATCATATATTATGTATGGTTAAGGGTTAGCTAGGAACCCATTCACAATCGCAGTATGTATATATCTTTACACACACGGACAAAACCATTAGATCACTGACAAAACTGCTTTCAGGTAAAGTACAATATTATTCTCTCTAGTTACTCTCCATCGTATATAATGCATGGACATACATATATTTGAATGCATTCGTGTATAAAGACAGCTATAATGTAAGGATACTAAGAAAAACTTGGTAAAATTGAAGGTAGTAGCCACACTGGTAGTGGTATATGATGTCTAAGTACGCATTGTATTACTTATTGTGAGATTACAAGTTTCAGTCACACTCACACAAACTATACAAGTGGCTGCAGTATATTTACCTATATATTATGTATGTAGTAGTAAAGTATAAAAAGGAAGGACAGAAAATGTAAGACTACCTGAGCTGATGGCAGTTGTAATGTGATGAAGCAGCTTTCAACACGACTTGTTGAGCTATTAGCTTATTTATTGTAACTAACATCAGTCAAAAATTTCCCTTTTTCCGCTTCCGTTTTACAAATTAGCAAATCGTATAAAAACCAGTTCAACTCTTGTACTTTATGTGAAGAGCTATGTAGAAATGCTCTTAAATTATTATGTACTTACTTAACAACCATGATTATACAAATTTTACTTTTTGTACAAAAAATTTGTTCAGTGTTCTGCAGACTTGGTTCTATAATTTATTAAAGATATTTCTATTTAAACTTGAAAAATATAGCACCGCAAAAAACGGAAACTAGTAAAAATTTATTGTGACTAGTAGTAAATGGTCGTCGTAGAAAAAAGTAGTATGTATTAATAATCCCTTTTTTTGGAATACACTGACACAGAGTTTGCTCCTCGCTGCTGGAGCAGAGCAGCAGCAGTAGTGGCAACTCGTATAGTAAGTAATATTATGGTACTTTTCCAGTGCTCTTACACTTTACTAGCGTTTCAAGTTAAAGCGATCGATCGTCGACCCAACCCATGGGAAAGTGGTATCTTGTATCCTTTAAAAGAAGCAGCTCTCTCTCTCTCTCACACACACACACATGCACAAAGTATAAAAGTGAAATGTATATAAAAAGCGAGAAAAAGTGGAAACGAGCAGAAATTGTTCGTGGCTGCTGCTGCTGCTCTTGATACTTACTGCTCCTCTCACTCTCTCTCCTGCGACAAGCTATTTTCATTCTCCGTTTCAGCTACACTGGTTTCTTTAACTTGGCTTCTACTACTTTGTACATAGTACCAACCACTCTTCCTCAACTCTCTGGATATATTATGGATAGGGATGGTGATGATGATGATGATGGAGCTGAGAAAGAAGTAGAAGAGAGCAAGGGCAGAAAGAAGCGGCAGAAAATGTACTCTGTAGACGTTGTAGTAAAAAATAAATCCAACAATAAGTAGTAATATAACATAGCTTACACACATTAGGCACAAGCACGCAGCTTAAAGGTTCGTCAACGGAAGGAGAGATGCGAGCAAAACGAAAAAATAAAGGATAAGGGATGCGATGGGTTCTTTCTTTTTTCTTCGGCTTTGCTTTTGCTTTGTTGGTTAGTTTTGCTACACAAGGAAAGAATGACGATGATGAAATAACGCCAAGTCTGGTTTTGGATTTGCTTATATCATTTTGATTCCTTGCTAACTTTGTAAAAGAAAATAGGGGTACGATTATTAGTACGGCTTCTCATTTTTGCTTAGCTTTATTATTTACCAGGCACTAGGCACTAAACAAAAAATCTCGGCACATATTTGATGTTTTTAGCATCTGCATGCTACTATTGCATATTGCATCACACAACACAACACATGCATATAGGTACTTAAACAGTATAGTCATATGTATATAAGCTATCGTCCAATAAGGTACACACACATACTAACAAAACTGAATTCATTCAGCTTTTGTGCTCCCTTTCATTCTGTCGCTGTTCTCCAAAGATATGTGTGACTTGATCATATCAGCCAGCACTCGTGTTACTATATTATTTATATCATATCATGTAGCATTATATCTTGGAAAGTGAATTTTTTCTTGCATGGTGTAGCTTGTGCCAATACAAGAAGAATGCTCAAAAATTTTGATACTGCGCTGCAGTAGGAGCTGAGTAATATGTAACTCTCTTCTAGATGAACAAAAAGTGAATAGAAGTCGATGACGGTAATGAAGCTGGTGGTAGTATTGTGTTGTTGTTGTTGATCATGATGATTATGCTGGTTGTGTCATGCCGTGTGGTGTTTTGCAATAAGTGGGAGAACAGAGAACGAAAGTGAGAAATGAAATTGGGCTTGTGTTTTCTATTGCCAGGGTAGAGTTTTTCGCTTGCTTTACATGGCACTTTTAGCGTATCCTCTTTCTTACTTGGCTAAAACACAGTTGCCAGTTTTTTTTGTTGCCACATTATAGCCATGCCGCTTCTCTGGACGGTTCAATATCCCAATCTTTTCTCAATAAAAGCGCAAGATAGACAAGCTCTCTTTGAGCAAAAACTTCCTTAATGTAACCGTCAAAAGCAAACAAGCGAACGAGAGAGCGAGAGATGAACCAAGAAGAACCTTGGCTATATATTTCTGAATTTCTGAGACAGAGGAAACGAGAAGCCTCACACGAACCAAGAATCTCTTTAATGCGCAACGTTTGCAAAAGGGTTTACAAGTGATCTGCTCGTTCCTCTCTCTCTCTGGAGGACTTTTAATATTATGCATGCAACGAGAGCTCAAGTATTTTTTGGCTATGATAAAGTAATATTATGTCTGTATATCACTGCCACCAGGGTAGTCTAAGATGAAATGGCAAAATGAGGTGTATAAGAATGAGCGGATATATATGATCGTCGTCGGTAAGTACAAAGGGATACATGTTATTATGAATGCAAATAAGAGAATGTGGCATAATATACTCTGCGTAACAATAATAATACTAATATCTGGCTCTGAGCTCTACTCGATCTGTTATATGCTTTTAATATCCTTAACAAAGTGCAGAGTCAGCAATGAAATCAGAGACCTGTGTGCATTTTGTAAAATAGCGTGTCATGATGAAAAAGGATGTTCATAAATATATGTATGTCTATATCGTTTGTAAGTACATTGACTCAAAATGTTCATAATTTAAATCATGAGTGTCAGTCAGTAAGGAAACAGCCAAGAAGCACAGAAAAACAACCTACCTGGCAGAATGGTTGCGCTCTCGACAATGTTAAGCATACTGCGTAATTTGAGATGAAAAGGATTGAGTTTTAAATCCAGAAGGTGCTTCCCTCAAGCTTAGTTTATAACTGAAAGCGGCAAACTTGGTTACCTTATGTGGCCAGATTTATATTGAACGCAGTATATATTCTTTCATCTTCCCAATCCAACCCGAGTCATATTCTTCAGTGTAAGTTTGGATAAAAGTCTTACTTTAGCCTTTCATTTTTATTCGTTATCTGGATAACTTTCCAATCTCAATCTAAAGAGTTTGGTTGCACAAAGCAAAAGAGCAATTTGAATGATCTAGTCCACGTTCTTAAAAAAGAATTTCCATATAGACCACACATCCTTGTGAGTATTTACCCTGTGAACTATGAACAGGTATTATTACCATTCTTACATATCACATGTCAATAGCAGAATTCCGAATCACCACATTTCAAGGATTCTTACTTAATCTTAATACTTGTTAATGTAGGTGGCAGCTACCCGGAATACGTATATCAATAACTTTTACATTATATATTTTGTATAGCTCTTGAAATGTCGTCGCAAAACAGGATTGGAAGTAAATCATATAAGCATATATACACTAAACTTTGTCCATAAATACTGTTTAGGACACATAACACACAAATTCTGTATAAATATGTCCAGCTTCAAATAGACGGATAAGAATTATTCCCTTGTGTGCGCTTCTAAAAATTTTATGCATGTGTACACAAACTATGTGGACGTATTTTTTCTGACGAACGTTAGCAAGTACTTTTGTGAAAACGTACGAAAACCCTTGTGATCGGGTAAATGATTTTTCAGAGTCTAGAAATGCGTCACTTTTTCACTTTGAATTACTATAATATTAAAGGTAGACACGGTTTTAGAAATGTTTTTCAATATTTATTCATTGAAATTGGTAGAATTCATTTTACAATAATAGCATTTGCGGTATATACTTTGTAATCGGTGTCCCTGTCTTGGTTCCTTTTGTCGTTTTGATTTATATTATCAAGAGACCTCAGTTGTGTCATCTTACCAAAGAAATGATAACTTAATTTTAGTTCTAATAACACAATCTCTAAATGTGTTTTGAGTCTAAACGCAAGCAAACAAAGTTGTGACATCATCTGCGTTATCTGAGG
>JAHZNG010003007.1:0-19816 GCA_027744375.1 Orchesellides sinensis
GCGCCATACGTGGCAAAAATTCATAGTTTACTAACGTAACTGTGAATGCATTTGGTAAATTGGACTTACAAGCTTTTGCAATTTTGTATAACATATCAACATTGGTAAGTTTTTTTCTACTAAAAAAATTCTGTGTTCGTAAACTATGAATTTTCGCCACGTATGGCGCAGCTACGGTAACCCGTTAACGGGCCCAGTGTAATGTTAGCTTAAACAATTTGATTTACGAATTTACCATTTTTAAATGAATACATGTTTTAAAAATACATAGGTAGGAAAGGATGACGCAGATCCTGCTGCTGTCCATGCACATGGGAAAGGTCTACAGGACATCCGAACTGGACAGAAAACAGACTTCATTGTTGATACATGTAATGCTGGTGCTGGACATCTTGCAGTTACTATTGACGGACCATCTAAAGTTTCAATGGATTGTTCTGAAGTTGAAGAAGGATACAAGGTTAGCTATCCCTTAATGATTTTACTAAGCAAACATGCATATAACCTAAAGTTGATTAAATTCAGGCGTTGTTAACCTTGATTTGTATTGACTTTTTATGCGTAGAATATTAAATTAAACTATTACCAGAATGAATTTTTGTATGTAATGAAATCTTTTTTTGTTCATTTACATTTCCTTGCTCGTAAATGTTATTTTTTAAATTACGAAATGGATTATTGATGGTACTCTGAAACTCAAATACTGATTACAAAAATGGACTATATTATTCTTTAATTTGTTTTATAAAATTCAAAATTCTTATTTGATTGAAAATTAAACAATTCGGCAAATTGGCATAATTTAAAACCGTTTGGTTTACTAGTTGATTTCATTGAGCTCATTTTATATTTATGCACTACTGTCATTCATGTTTTTTCGTCTAGGGCGTAATATAATTTTTAACATAAAAGTATTTATTGGTTATTACCTTGCCCTGAATCTAAACACATGCAATTCATAGATCTGACTCGACATTTAATGATATTTGAAAACGAAGAAAATCATAATCACGAACAATTGATTGTTGTAGTGAAAGCATTGTTGGATCGTTGGATGTGGATGGATTGGAATCTAAATCTGGAAAGGGGAGACGGGTTTAGAGATTGGGGCATTGTGATACTAAATCTGAAGAAGTTCGTAGTTCAAATTGCATTAGGTAGAGTAGGTAGTAGAGAAAGATATTATTGTATTTCGTATTGGTCCAAATCTGGCTGGAAGAGATGAGATGAGAGAGTAGAGTCAAGTGAAGGGAAACGCCTTTTGTGTTTGTTTGTCTTCTGATTATCATATGATCGTAGCTGAATTGTGCATTTACAAGAGTAAAAGATGATTTTACAGTTTTAATTTATATTTTCAGCTGAATACAAATACGAGTGCATTGAAGAATTTGAAGAGAACGCTACAATAAGTTGTAAGTAGAAGTAATCATTTAAAAAAATATTTTCTGAAAATTTGAAATTTCAATCATATTTTACTTTTTTATCTGTTCGCAGGTGGAATTGCAGCTGTTTTTGCCGTTGTCGGTAGTTAAATAGTCAGAAGAATGTCGGGAAAGGATAGAATTAATATTTTTCCTTCGAGAGGGTAAGTTTGGTGTTTGGTTTAATTTAAGAGCTTGATTGGGTTGATTTATGTATGGAAAGGCCTAATACTGTGGTACTAATTAAACTATGGGATTTTGTTTCTTAGAGCGCAGACTCTGATGAAGGGCCGCTTAAAGGGTGCTCAGACAGGACATAGTTTGTTAAAGAAGAAGGCGGACGCTCTTCAGATGCGATTTAGATTGATTCTTGGAAAAATTATTGAGGTAAACTAAGAAGAATTAGGAGGATTATTGATCGAGTAAATGTAAAATGCCATGTATGGGTTTGTAAATCTTTTGTCTGTTTTTAATAGACCAAGACGCTGATGGGAGAGGTGATGAAAGAAGCTGCTTTCTCATTAGCCGAGGCCAAGTTTGCAACTGGAGATTTCAATCAGCAGATATTACAAAACGTGTCCCGAGCACAGATTAAGGTACGTACATAGATTAGTGACTCCCGACTTTAATGTGGTGCTAAAGATTTGACTGGGTTAAACATTAAAAGCGTGGGGTTTTGTTTTTATTAAAATATAGGTTCGCACCAAGAAAGACAACGTTGCTGGTGTGAGCTTGCCAGTTTTTGAATCCTATTCCGAAGGTGGAGATTCGTACGAACTAACTGGTTTGGCGAGAGGAGGTCAGCAGCTGGCGAAGCTGAAGAAAAACTATCAGAAAGCTATAAGTTTGTTGGTGGACCTTGCATCCCTTCAAACTTCATTTGTTACTTTGGACGAAGCCATCAAAGTCACTAATCGTCGTGTTAATGCAATTGAACATGGTAAGAAACGAATAATTCAAGTTTATATTTCTACCTGGTATGACAAGGCTAAGATTTTAATTTTGATGATTTTGTTTTGATCGTGTAGTGATCATCCCACGTATTGAGAGAACCCTCGCATACATCATATCCGAGTTGGATGAGCTAGAACGAGAAGAATTCTACAGGCTTAAAAAAATTCAAGATAAGAAAAAGATCGCCAGGAAAAAGGCTGACGCTGTTCGGGAGCAGCAAAAGAAGGATGGGGCAGCTGCAGAGTTAGAGGGCGGGGCTGCAAACATTTTTGACGATCACCACGATGAAGATTTGCTTTTCTAAATTACGTCGTCCTTCATCAAATTAGCTGCTCATCCCCCATATTTACCCACTTCAGTCAGGATCTATTTGTTCAGTTTTGGACTAACATAACATGTTCAATAACAACAACAACATACATTCCAATCCAAGCTATAACAGTCATGAGTGTATGGAAACCCTAGTGCATTTTCTCTAGGGACTAATTCCAATTCCCCATCCATTCCCAAAACTTAGTAGAATTTTCATATGTGAACACGCAGTCAGCACATCAGCGCAGTTATCCAAAGAAGCGTAAAAGTGTGATGTAGTTAAGATATTAGTATTTGTTTAGTTTCAGCGATATAATAATCTTTTTTTTCTTTCTAGAGTCTAAACCAGACTGTTGTGATTTATTCAATTCGCAGACTTTGATTTAAAATCACAGTATATATAATCAAAATGAAATAAATTGCATGCATGCATACTATGTAAAAATCATATTTACAGAATAAAAAACTATAAATCTTGTATTAATTTCCATGCATCAATCAAATTCAAATCTGCATAAAAAAGCTTATCAAAATCTCCTTGTTTCATGAACTATTTTATGCTGGATGGACAAGATAAGCTGTAGAGCTGTAGACATATAGTTGGTAAATCCATGATGATTTTTCTCACAGTGCCCCAAACAACTTCTACTTATTAGCGCCAACTATGTTGCATATAAACAGTAATACATTAGCATATCTGCTTATGACATTCTCTACATCAAAGTGAAATTTAAGTTTTGTTTTTGTCGGCTGATATGCCTGGTCTCATTTAAAATTTAAAATATCACAATAATTAAGTATAAAAATAGACAGTTTTAATACACTCTGCATTAATGATCTTATGATACATTTTTAAACTACAAATAAACATTTTGATGTGGTTGGTGGTTATTTGAAGATACAACATGAGTTTCCATCATCAACGCAGTTCTGCGGCGCAGTATTACTTGGAGTCCAGTGGGGAATTTATGGAGGAAGATGAACCAGTTCATGCTGGAGGACGCCGCTTATCTTCCTCAGGTCCTTCGGGTCAAGGTGGACGTAAGCATTCCTTAGGATCTGGCTCAAGTCCGTATGGCAGTAGCAGTGGGGTTGGAGGTGGTGGGAGTGGATCATCCCCAACTAAACTTGGCAGGCATGAGTCGTTTGAGCCGAATGATTATCAGGATGAAGTGGAGGTAATTAGAGGAGGGGGAAGCTAAAATAAATGTTAATCATTGTAGGCTTGACTGATCTATTGTAAATTTTTAGGTGGCAGAGCTGCTCACAAAGGCAACGGTGACGTCAAGTGAGAAACTCAAGCTGGAAAATTTGATGCGTGTCAAGGAAATCATTATAAATAAGCAGCCGGCACTGCTGGATAACTTTTTAAATGAAATGCTGGACTTTCAAACGGATAGTAATGCTGATGTTCGATGTTATATTCTTGAATTTGTGGAGGATGCTTGGTTAGTTAAGATGCTTTCTTCTCTCAGTTATGATGAAATTTTAATGCTAAAATAAAATGTTAGTAAGAAAGATTGGTGTTTTGAATGTTATAATAGTAAAACAGATCCGGAGACCATACCCAAGGTATTGCACAATATGATGTTGATGCTGCAGGACAATTCAGTATCAGTTCAGAAAAAAGCTGTTCATGTAACAGCCAACCTGTACAAATACACTTTGATATGGTTATGCCGATCTAAATCCGTTTCAGAAGAGATGGAGGCAGCGTGGGCGGCAGTTTGTGATTTGAAGAAGTACATTTTAAAATTGATAGACAGCGATCTAGATGGGTAGGTAATCAGTGAAATATATGAAAAAGGATGCATATAAGGTAATAAATTTTCAGTAATTTTTCATTTTACGATCTTGCAGCATTCGAACACATGCCGTGAAGTTTATTGAAACTGTCATACTTCTTCAAACACCGTCTGAGCCTGATAGTTTTAAGAGACCCAATGATTTTTGTCTAGATGATGTTCCAATAACTGTTAAAGTTGCAAGACCTCGAAAATTAGAAGAAGATGCTAGGTACAGATTGAAAGTTAAAGTTTATCGATTTTAAATCGCGTTCAGGGTTTTCTATAACTGCATTTATACTTCAAAATTCTGACAGAAATCTCTTCGACGAGCTAATAAAGTTCCATGGCTCGAGACACGCCACCAGTGTGAACCTTATGACTTGCATGGGTTCCATAGTCATGATATCAAAAATGAGACCTCATTTCATGGGTAGAGCTGTAACAGCTATAGAGAAATTAAATGGTAATTTAACCGGTTTGAATTCTGATAATTGTTGGGAAGGATTTCTGTGTTATATTATTATACATGCATTTTTTTATTAGTTATTCTACCACCGACGTTGGCGCGATCGCAAGTCACCTCTGTTAGAAAGTTTATGAAGGTTCAGTTAATAGGACTCCTTCGTCACCCTAGAGGTATAGATTTTTATGATAGCATCACAACCTTGCTGACTGATTTAGGTGCAACAAATTCTGAGGTAAGACGGTATGAAAGATAAAGCGATAATCACACAAAAAATGTTGTACCTGTAATATATGTTGTGTTTTTACGCAGCTCCACAAAGCATTGCCAAATTGGGATCAGATTAAAGCAGAAAAGCGCAAGCGTCAGAGAGCTCAGCAAGAGAAGGAGGAAAGTAATCAGCGGAAGAGAGCTAGAATGCAAGAACCGGTTGCTGTTTTAGAAGACTATGACGATGATGAGGATATGGAGAAACCTCCAGATAGAGAAAAGAAAGATGATTTAACGGAGCTTGAACAAGCTATTTTTGATCAGTTGGGAACTGCTGAGACGGCAGTTGAATTAGTGATAGCTTCAATGGTAAATGATACTTTCTATCTAATCTCGATTTGGCTAGAATATAAAAATACGTTTTTTAATAAACTTTCTTTCATGTCCAACTGAAACGAGCAATTACCTTTTCTTCCATTTCGCCAGGAAAATGTACCAGAAACTATGCCAGCTCATTTTATGTCTGCATTTACGCCAATTGATTTTGCTGGAACGGAAAGTCAGATCAAACATGTCGCCAGGTTATTAGCTGCCCAAATAACGGCTTTTCAGCTTGGACCAGAAGCAGCTCTTCAGGCGGGAAGGGTAAGGGTTTTTATCGCAATTTTTCCAACGTAGGTTAGAGTAAATAATTGTTCATTGCATTTGTATACTTTGTAGTCGGACGCTCATGATGATGAAATCGAGCCCGTTCAGATCCCCACTTTAGTATCTGGAACCCAGCCACAACCAGAGAAAGAGAAAAAGCAATCATTGATCTTGCAACCTACAGGAGCTTCAAAAAAGAAAATTCAAAAACCCTTAAAACTCAGCGAGGTTACTAAACCGTTGACACAAGAGGAAAAACAAAGGCATACAGCAGGAGCGATAAGAAGAATTCTTCAAACAAGTCAGTCGATGAATGCAACCAAGGCACGTTTGATTTGTTCGATTGCTGCCAGTTCAACTTTCGAAATACGATATCGTAAGCTCATTTTATAATAACAATAACAATGGAGTTTGTTCATGTAAACTCTTGTTTGAACGAACATCTTAGAATTATGACTGATTTTTATCTTTTGGTTAGTTATTATGTTGCATATTCAAGAAGATATTAAAAACCGATTAGAACTTGGAATAAGTTGGTTGTTCACGGAGTACTGTCTTTGTCAAGACTTTGTTTCAAAGGCTGTGCCAATGAAGCATGAATCAACATCTGACAGGTAATCATTAATAGCTTTATGTTCATGCTGTTTTACAATGTATTTTAAAATGAGTCTAATCATAGTTTTCTTTTAAAGATACGAATGGACTTTTTTCAATCTAATGAAAGCAATATTGGAATACAACAATGAATCGGAAAAGACTTCGTAAGAATATAAACATCAGAAGACTTATAATATTTATTTTTATACTGATAATAGATTGAATTTATTGAACTTCTTTGTAGCCTGGCTTGGAGATTATATTTTGAGCCACCAATGGTCCCAGATAAAGGGCTTGAGCTCTTAAAGGCATTATCAAGCCAGACTATCCATGCTGCTAAAGGGATGCAAATTTTTATGGAATTGGCATTAAAGCGACCTAAAAAGCTTCATTATCTCAGCGCACTTCTTCATTTTTGCGTTCATGCAGTGGATGAAGTATGTTACTTTCAATAAAATTTAGTGTTGCTAAAAATCCTAGTTGTGTAGGTAAATGTAATAAATGTCGTATTATCTTAGGTTCGAGGACACGCAGTATCATCTATTTTACAAATATATGAAAAAATGGATAGCACTAGGGGTATTATTGTAGACCAAGCCGTAAATACATACTGTAATTCACTGAGACTGCCTAAACCCCCAGAAATCCTTTTTAGTGAAGATTTAGGACGAGGAAAAGATCCTACGGATTGGAATGATGACCTTGTTAAAGCTTGTCTGAGCTTGTATTTAAAGCTTCTTAACATAAAAAACTCACTTATTCATGAGTAATTTCACAAAGTATATATTATTGTTATTAAAAGATTGTATGAAAGTTCCCTGGTTAAATGAATGTTTGATATTATAGGTTAGCCAAAGTCTACGTGGAGACTACGGCAGATGTAAAACGCAGTATTCTTAGATATGTGGAAACTCCAATAAGGAACATGGGCATGGACTCGCCCGAGCTGATGAAACTACTAGATACCTTCCCTAAAGGAGCTGAAACTATAATCACAAAAATTATTCACATCCTTACAGACAAAAGTAATGACATAATATGAATGTTTTATTATTATTTTACGGTAGTCTATTGGAGCTTTTTATAAAATGCCGTTTGTTTTTGTTTTCCGTAGCATTGCCAAGTGCCGAACTTGTCAATCGAGTACGAAATCTGTATGCCAAGAGGGTTTCAGATGTTCGATTCCTCATCCCTGTTTTGAACGGTTTGACCAAACAGGAAATTATGACTGCTCTTCCTAAACTGATTAAATTAAATCCTGTAGTTGTGAAAGAGGTACCAGTATTTGAATGAATTTGTTGTTTTAAAGTTGCAAATGGCTGTTATTTATTTCAATTTCAACTAATATATAACTTTAGGTATTTAATCGTCTTCTTGGAATACACGTGGACGCAAAAACACAGCATGCTAGTCCCATTACTCCTGTGGAGCTAATGGTTGCTCTTCATAATGTGGATGTATTAAAGTGTGATGTTAAAACAGTTATAAAGGGTACGTAAATTGCATGGATTACTTGAGTGTGTACGTTTATTCTTCAGTAAAACATGAAATACCTTTTTATTGAATGATTACAGCAACTTCATTGTGTTTTAATGAAACGGAAGTGTATACTCCTGAAGTACTAGCGGTTGTAATTAATCAGTTATTAGAGCAGTCTCCATTACCTACTTTATTGATGCGAACTGTAATTCAGACGTTGGCATTACACGCAAAGCTGAGTGGGTTCATTTTAAATACATTGAGTCGTTTAGTGAATAAACAGGTACCTACACATTTTATTAGTTGTTCCAACAGTTTGATGCAACCGTCAAGTGTATTTATCAACAAGAAATATTACAATATTATCAATTTTTTCAGGTTTGGACGCAACCCAAAGTTTGGGAAGGCTTCGTGAAATGTTGTCAGCGAACAATACCAAAAAGCATTCCAATTCTTCTACAGCTTCCTGCTCCTCAGTTACAACAAGCTCTAGATGAAGCTGCAGATCTACGACAGCCCCTTGTGGGCCATTTGATGTCTCTTACACCACAACAGGTGATTTATAAAGTTACAACGTTACTAGATATATTTGTTGTTAGCTTCATGCCTAATGACAACAAGTTGTTCGTCTTGACATAATGTTCTTTTCTTTATTATAGCGATCTTGTCTTCCGCCAACCATCCTTAGTTTAGTTTTAGGAGGTGGAGAAGGGTACGCAATGAAACAAGAATCTTATTACGGAGAATACGATGAGGAGATCACTGCTGTTGGAGGCAACATAGCAAGCTCTTCTATGACGATCAAGGATGAACCGGTTAGTACTGCATTCTGTAGTAGTTAGTAATGTAAAAGATGGTTTTTAATTTTGAGCAATTCAAAAAAATGTTCAATGATTTTCCAGCGATCGCCAGCAGATGGGGAAGAGCTGGTTATGTCGATCAAGGATGAGCCGCAAGATTATCAGCATGAGGATCAATAGTTTTGTTTTACGAATGTGCATGTATGTACAGTGAATATTTGATTGAGTTTTATGGATATTATGGAAGTTGCGTAAAGAATTAAATGCCACATATGATGGAATATTTATGAATAGTGATGTCCGAAATATATTTATTTGTAAATCATTACCAGTAACCAAATGTCAAATGTTTTATCCCAATTTTTTGTTTATTCAGGACTATTAGTTTTCTCATTGTATGCGCACTTGCATGAAACAATCACTTTTATTGATCAGATTACAGTAAATTTTATTAGGCTTTAGCTATATTGTTTATAGTAATTATAAAGTGTATATATAATTTTTATTTGCCTAAATATATGTATATGGGTGACATAAAACTTTCGCACTAAACATTTTCTCCTTATATTTTTCTTCTCATCGCTTACTAATATCACATTTGAATTTATATTATTAGACATTACCTCACATTTTATTTTGTAGTTACTATTTCTTACATGTTATAATATTTAGTGCATCAGCATCAGTGTTAACGTTTGCGTCTGCGGATTGCCTGTCACCTAACATAATTAATCATCAATAACACAAGAAATCTTTCATAAAGAAAGCAAGGAAATCAGGTTCAACAAACGGAAAACAACGGCTTTCAGCCTAGCGTTCATATTATTCCAGAGAACTGCCCTGCGAAGTTACAATAATTGCTCATCTATAGATTGATAGTTGAAAAAGAAATAAAGTACATAACTGAAAATCAATACTGCCGATAATGATTACAAATTACAACATTAATCGCGTCTTACTAAATTCGCACTTAATTATTCTGGAAACGAGTTCCATCATCAAAAAATGACACAAGGAATACTACTTACAACAAACAAACATCTATTTCTAAGTGTTTGTGGATGCATATTTAAGGCATGTGGTATCATAACTATTATAACGTTTTTTAAATAGGCTGTTGCACGCATTAAGAAAAGGATTGTAGATTGTAGTTTAGGTCGTCGTTAGCTCAAAATTAATGCAAGATCACCTATCACCTCTGCTCCTTTGTAAATACACTTGTTTTCTTAAAAGTAGTTTTATCAGGGCAATGATATGATGTACAGTTACAGATATTTAATATTCTAATTATTACAAGTATTCATATACATGTATATATTCAAATTCATGTGTGGACTTTGGTCTGATTAGAATATCATCATTTATATTATATCAGTATTATAACATACATATATGTACATGATTTGATATTACTTTTAACTGGAGTCTACGCTATAGTTAGGAAAGGAGGCACTCAAGAGATGTTGTGACCCTTATTACTTGCGATATATCTTACTGTCATGTAATAACACGAAAACAATACTTACTGATCTATTCTCAAAAATTGGTGACTTATTTGCTACATCTTTAGAAATCTATAATATTTTACTAAAACATTCCTTCGACATATACGACTGACCGTTGTTGTTTTTATCAAAAGCTGCCAGTAAAGTGTAGATGGGATTGAAGGGGACAATTTAGATTAGTACAATCCATCTTTGCTTGCTTTATAACGTTTTGGTGTCACAGACTTCAGCATTATAGCCAATGGTCTTCCCCTTGTGTCATAACTCCTGTAATTTGAAGGATAGTTGATCTTGATCTATAATAATGGCACTTCTGCTAACTGTCATTACGTTTTTGCGGCATAACCCGTGGGTATAACTGTAAAATGCATATTATAGGGGTAATTATTAATACAACCTGACAAGAAAAAAGGATTAGTTTAAGGAAGTTTCACTGTACCCCAAGCAAGTTCCTTGGAACGTATCCTTCCTTTTCTCCGAACGATGCCCACCACCACTCTCGCTCATATTCATCCCCTTTCCTCAATATTACTAGACGTTCCCCTTCTTTAAATGTAAGTTCATCATGATTTTGTGCGTCATAGTCAAATACAGCATAAACGACGCCCCCATTCATTATCCCCAACTTTTCTTGAATACCTGTTGTAGTAAATAATTAAGAGTTAAAACTTATAGAAAATATACAATCCCATATAATTTGTTGTCTACATTACACACTGTATCGAATATCGATGTATGCATATATAATATATGTTTCGTTGCTTACTGTAAAGATACTCTGAACAAGGCCCGAAACCATCCTCATCCTCCTCGCATTTTTCAGCCGCTGTCTCATGATCACTCAGAGTTGTGGCAAATATGCATGCTCCATGTTCCACCAAAAACTTTACCATGCAAACATTGTTACACGATGCGGCACAATGAAGTGGTGTCCTAAAAAATACAAATAACACCAAATGTCGATATTAGCCATACATTTCTTTCGAAATACAAATGGCATAGTAAAAAGCATACTCCCACCAGCCACCACAACATTATATCAACGACAGAAGGCGACTATAATAAATCTCTTTGAGAACTGTTAACATTTTCTGTGCTTACCATCCATCGCTGTCCTGAGCATTGACATCACAACCAAATTGCACCAGAAACCTGACCACATCAAAATGCCCTGCACATATAGCATTGTGAAGCGCTGTGATTCCTTCATCATTTGCTGCCGACACATTTCCAACCTCTCCAGCCGTTTTCACAACGAGGTCCAACTCACCTTCCAGCGAAGCATCCAATAACAACGCGAGAGGATCAAAGCTCACACGTCGACCAAGTGGCATATGATCCTAGGAAAAACACATCAGAAGAAACCACTAAATAAGCACTTGGTGAAGGTCAATAAATACATTCATTGCTTTCTCCATTATTACAATTCCAACTAAATGCTTTTTCCATCTGAATGCATAGAACAAAGTTCTATATTGCAAACAGATACTAATACGCCAACAAAGGACACTCGCCGATACATTTCGTTTTGCTCGTCGTTATCTTTCCTTTCTTATGTAATTGCAGACAACGTCAATATTATTATTACACATCTCTTCTTGAAAATACAAATAAATGTGTTTGAGTCCCTGTGTTGTATACATATAGCGTCCTGTCGTGCCAGGAGAAAGTAAATATATGCAATTCGTAAAGCAAATATTCACTCATATAACACCCCTTTTCTATAAAATCTCTAGTAGGCTGCCTCACTGCCTTTCACTCATACAAAAAAGAGCAAGAAATGGACTTACTTTGTTATTGGATTTGAAATTGCTTTTCTTCACACGCCTCAGCACTCCAGGAACAGTGGTTGCTGGTGCGATCACAATCCCTGGAGGATTGGTGTTGATGTTTCCTTCTCCTTTATTAGCTGTCACAGTGTCTGACAGGCTGTGATCCCGACTGTCCATTCCAGCACATCCGCTAGCATTAGTGGCTGAAGAAGCTCCACCGCCACCACGCTCCATGATGATGTTATTGTTGATATTGCTTCCACTTTCACTCTCATTTTCATTACCAGCTTCTATGTTCAAAGATAACGAGAAATGTGTGTTTAGATTAGGTAATGGTGAATGAAAAGTGGAAAATTAGTAGGAGAAAGGTAGGAAATACTTATACAATATCAGTATTTCTGGATAGTTTACCGTGAATTTACGAAGGATTTCTCTGCATATATGTATCGCAAAAAGCAAGCCTAAAGTAAAAGTTTTTATGGCATACATCACAACTCCTGCAGAAAAGGCTCCAAGTAATATATGAGCAATACTGAACGTATAATGCTAATGAAGCATAAACTCTTTTTCCTTACAAATTACTGGTGACAAAGCAATGGCCAATGTATACATTTCTACCTCCTAAGTAATATAATTGCTTTCTACTAGACAGCTTTTCAGATAAATATTATGATAATCACGAAGATAATGCTATAGGCATCCTTTTTGTACTTTTATGATTCAGGTAGTACGGTACTTTCATATAATCTGTACTTTACATTGCTGGGAGCATTTTTCTGGTTCTTCTTGTTTATCCAGTGGCGTAAACTAAACATGAAACATGTGGCGAAGATATGGCATTTCATGAATCTATGTGGTCAATATTCCATTACTATTATATTCAGCACTTCGGTTATCAAATGTTATACAGTTCTAAGCATACGTTGAAAATTTGTAAAAAAGGTTCAAGTAAAAGCTGATTCAGTTGCTTTCTCTTTTCTGACCATTTGGTACTTTAAAAGGCTTTCATGCTTTTCATACCCAAATCCTTTTATAATAAAATTTCCGAATAGATAGGTATGTGTTTATCGCTGATGCTCCAAATATCAATGCATTATGCTTAAGTGAAAGCTTTAGTAAAAACACTGCAGGGAAAGTAAAGAAGGAGTAACATAAATATTATGATTATAGCCGCCGTACACGCTTACCATTAGACTCAAGCTGGACGCCAGCTGGACCCATACTTTCTCCACTGTTGGCTGATCCCTTAAAGTTTTCCATACTCTGTGAGTTTGAACCACCAGAATTTGCATTGTGATCAGTTCGCTTTCCCCGTTCACTGTTGATTAGATTATCATCCATTGCGTCTCGGTGCTGGTGTTGGACATGCTGAAAGAAATGTGTACATTGAAATTGGAACAATACATTGCATGCATGTGTGAATTCATGTAAATTTCTACACAAAAGTAAAACTTTGAAATTTTCACCAATTATAATCAACTGCATAAATTAACTTAAGATTTATTTACCGAATTCGCGTTTTGTTGAGAGACTTGCTGCCCAAGGCTTTCTATCAAAGCCTGAGTATTCCTATGCATATGACTATTGATCTGGTTATTAATATTCATAAAATGATCCCCTTTGTTACTGCCACTAGTCATATGAATGGATGTAGCGGACGGAGAAGAAAAGACATTTTGGTTGTTTGCTGGATGAGAGTGAAACAGATCGGGAAGTGTGTACTCTTCAGGAAGCAGTTGGTGATTTATTCCAGTCCCTTTCGGCATTAACAAAGGCGAGGCATCTACAGAGTCTCCTGAAGCAGAGCTAACGGGTGAAAGTTGTAGTAATTGCTGTTGAAGCTGCTGCTGCCGTTGCTGCTGTTGTTGTTGAATAGATTGATGATTTGAGGAACTTTCTGAATTCTGTTGTTGTCTATCCATACTACTGGAAAGCGCATTGTTGTTTGTCATTGATGATCCTGAGGAAGATTGCTGGTGTTCTGGGACAAGATCAGACGGAGGTGGATCACTCTCAGGAAATAGGAATGCAGGTGGCATTTCAATGCGTCTGTTGATTGACACCCGGACCTAAAGTTTTCAGATAATTTGATGACATGAATATTTCCACCGGCAAACACCAATGTGTATATGTACTTCATAATGAAGCACCCTCTCGTTTGCATGCAAAAAGTTTGCTATGAATACTTACGGTACTGTTGTTGCTACTCGAGGAGTCCTTATCCAAAGGCATATTCTGACCCGATCCTCCTAGCAAATTACCAGAGCTAGGTTGGGCGGAATTGCTTTTCACAAACAATGGTTTGGATTTTATAGGCATCTCAGATCTGTCATGAAGCACCATATCTGCGGAGCCGCCCCTAAAAAGCCCGCATTAAAACCACAACGTTAAAAACACTGCAATTTTAGTTAACATATTTTTCCGCTAATGACATTCTAGCTTCAACACTTGTCATGTTGTGGACAGGGTTTTTGTTTTTGTACAGAGGTTGTTTACACATCGTAATCATTGACACAACGAGACAATGATAATAGTGTTAATTTGTGCCTAAAAGNCAATGATAATAGTGTTAATTTGTGCCTAAAAGGATCTTGACGGTATCGTACAGCTTATTAGGTAAAAATGGCTCAAAAGATATAATTTATCTGGTTACTTTGGGTGTTGATAGTACACGATTCTCAAGGGATATCATCTACTGAGCTTCTAATAATAACCTTATTACCACATGTCATAGCCATTGTTATTACAGTTAAAAAACAAGCGAGGACATTTCATAAAAGAAAAAGTCATCTTTGCCTTTCTTTACGCTGTCTATCCAATGACAAGCATTCATGTCCAGACGGACAAACATAAAATGACATTAGCCCAATATGTCAAAACCCACAAGAGAAAAATAACAAGATAAAATGTACTGTTAACGTATTACACCACGTACCTCATGTTAAAAGTAAACATATCATGGGCCTGTCGTGGTGGTGGCGTTGGTTTCGCTGGTTTTGGGGGAAGTGCGGGTTTGGGTTGTTGTTGCTGCTGTTGTTGTTGACGATTTTGCGATGTGATTCCTGCGCTACTACAACTACTTCCGCTGGATACAAAACCAGTATCATTGCTTCCAGTACTGCTTAATGAGGCAGTGTTTGTACCCGTCAACGACATTTCCAAGCTGCTTCCATTGCTATTGCAGGCCGTGTTCTAGTAGTAAAATAGTTTTAAAAATGAACTTCATTTAGATTAAGAAAGAATTTCATTTCATCATAAATTGAAGACATCACTTCACAGAATAGAGGGTTGGAAACAAATGGAGGAAACGCTAACTATAAGTTTGCAACCCAGTTATTTTATTATTTTGTCTTCCTCAATGATGCAAAGATATTATTTTAAAATTATCTCATTTCTAGACATGGCATTTCAAATTACTTCTGATTACCTCAACCATAAAATTACATAAAGAAAGAGTATAACTGACTTGGTTTCTCAATTTGTACAAGGATTATTTTCATAACTCATTATGGCATTCATTATTAAAAAATACTATTTTCACATCCAACTGTGAAAGAAATTAAATTAAAATAAACAAATTTAATTTCAAGACACACGTAGTATCATACTCTTACAAAACCAATCAAATGGTTTCCTCGACTTTCACACGATAAAAATGAAAACAAGTGAAAGTTTCTCGGAGAAAGTAATGGAAAAATAGTAGGGGCACACTGATACTAGTAGTATTTCTTCCTGAACTTGTTCTTGGTAAAAATCGCATGGATATATGTAAGTTTATTTTTTAAGGTTAATAGCACCTTCTATTTCTAGTATATATACTCATGCAAGATATTAGGTCATTTATTTACCAAGACTCCAATCATTAATCTTTCATTGAGCAGCCAGACTTGCCATGCTATGCCACACTTCACGCTCTATACCTATCTCAACTTAACCATTGCGGTGAAAGTGACCGAGGTTTAAGGTGGTGTATTAAGTAGAGTAACATGTTATCAAAATCACCTTCCCCTATTTTTCCTAATACACTTTCTCCTGACATCTACCTCACATACAGCTGGAGAGGCAATAACATTAGTTTTGAGCTCACCACCAAATCCATTTAATAAAGCTTTCACTTTGTGCCTTCACCTTCTTGAAACTTTTTCCTTGTTTCACTATTCATCTTGCTTATTTTGGATTTACGATTGCAGGCAAAATTTTCCTTATCACCTTCTACTCACTCTCAAGACATGTGTATACTGGAATTTTTCTAGTCATTTACCATTCGGGTCTCACAAGAAAGTAAGAAACCTCTACATTGTAGTTCATCTAGTTAGAACGATTTAAGGGTACTCCAGGGACCGCAAATGCATGTGTTATATAGCTATGTTTTTATACAACTTCTACTACCATTATTATCCCCATTTTGTGGTTTATATTACTTTGTATTAACTCTGGCGGTATGTGTACTTAATACATTCGTTATTATTACCTGACAGTTGAGTCCTCCATTATGACGACCTGATGCTACCAAAGGCATCATAGGACCTGAAGGAACAGAGTTTAATCCACTGTTAATAATTCCCCCATTGTTAGCTCCTAAATTGGAGCTCGTGGTTGTTGTAACAGAGCCAGAAGAGGAGCTACTATTGCTGCTACTGCCAGTTGCTGAAACACCACCACCACCACTTGCAGAACTGCTAGGGGCACCAGTGGGATAAAAATTACTTGGTCGAATGACTGGAAAAGCTGGTGGAATACCACCTTCGCTGCTATTATTATTACTACTTTCTCCAATAATCGGCAGGGCTTTCCCCCGAGACACATTGTTATTAGCTTGTGTACTGTGAACCATTTGAAGGCCATTTGGAACACCGCTTGATGTTGCCATTGTGGTTGACACAGAGGCTGGAGCACTAGCACCACCACTGCCACCGCCAGAACTTCCATTAAGAGCAGAATTGTCATAAGACTGTTGTTGTTGATGAATGGCACTTTTGGCATTTTGCTGCTGTTGTTGTTGATGATGAAGTCCACTGATGCTTAGCAGATGGTGAAGCTGTTGTAGACTACTAATGGTCGCAGCGCTACTGTTGTTAACCAAATTACCGTTGGTTTTACTATTATGATTACTATTGTTTGTATCAACATTGCTAATTGACTGAATGTTGCTGGGGTTGGAGAAAGCTTGCTCAGTGGTCCCATTCGTAGCATTGCCACCGGTAGCAGAGCTATTGTAATTTGTAGACTGCTGTTGAATGTGATAATTGTTGGTGGCGGTGGTGCAACTGTTAGTTTGATTAGGGTTTTGTTGCTGTGATTGCTGATGATTTTGGTGGGTTTGATTATGATGATTGTGATGATGGTGATGATGTGAAGAAATGTGACTATTGTGATTTTGTTGCTGTTGGTGGTCCGCTTGAATGATTTGCATTTGTTGCATACTCTTTTCAAACTGGTCCTGCTCATGCTTGTTGGCGAAAGGGGCGAACAACTTGGCGTTATAAGGCAACGTTTGGTACTTGGGGTCATTCTTGTTCGGCACGGATACAAAGTCGTCAGTGTTATCCTGTAATTGCAAAAAAATGATTAAAATTGTAAGTCGGATACATATACTCATATTATGCAGACATATGCACATTTTGCGGAGTATAATCGACCAGATTAATCATAATGCTATGGCTGAGAAAAGGAATTGCAAGACAATACACTAGCTTAGCGTCAGGATATTTTGCAGGAGCAATTATGAACAAACTTTAAACTTTCCAAATTATTCTGTGAACAACATTCTGATACAGTGTGTGCATTTTTATGGAAGGAATTGATTGCTCAGACGAATCAAGGAAAGTGGTGGAAAATGCTGTTTGCTTTCTTTCTAAAAAAGTTTTAAAGCAACTTTTACTCTGTCTCGTGAGTTTTCCCTGCACATTTTGTAAAGGTTCAAAAGCTCATTAATCTCGTTCCCTAAGATTCCCCATTCACAAGAGATATAGCATATTCTGTATCTTGGTCTTACTTCAATGTGTAAATTATGTATTGTTTTATGTTACACGCTCTAAGTATGAATGCTTCATGCATTTGCGTAAATTCTTCTTAGGCGTAAGTAATTCAATTTAAATATCTACTTTGATACATTTGGGAATATGAGAAAGTTGTACTGCCAAGCCAAGCTAATTTAGTGATCCCTTTGAACTTACACTAGATTCAATTTTGTTCAAGTTTAGAAAACTACCGTAATTTAAAAAAATCAATAAAAAGTACAGAATTTATATCGAAACAAGGCTTTACTTCTCCAATTTTTTTTACAGCAGAACTTTATAATTGAATAAAAGGTCTTATTATGGGGTTAACGTCTTTATCATTTGTATAGGTCTCAACATCGTTTTTTATAGCCTTTCCCTATGCGGAACAAGAAAAAAGTTGAACTTCAAGCTATATTATGCCTGGGTCGGCTTTACGCACCAAAACTAACCAACAACATGACACCACAAAAACTCCTAACGTGCTACGATGATGAATGAAGAGCTCCAATTTTTCAACCGCGGCTTGTGTGGGTTGACGGCTGATCTCCCAAGATTTGTAATACGATAAAAACTTTTCCTGTATTCCCGTGTCGCCTTTGATAGTTTGTTGTAGCGTGAACATTGCATCTCATGCAAGTTAATTTAACTGATGTGTATACATGCATGCATGTAGATTCTATAGAAAAAATCTAATTTGTCCTTAATAATTCCCAGAGAGCAGCTTCACCGTCTAGAACTATACCACGTGCAATTACAGGTTTCATTTCATTTCTTTTTACGGTTTTTTGGTAAAAACGGTGTAGTCCTCCGGGGCAGGTCTAAACTTTAAGCTGATTGCACACTCATGTTTTATGATAAAAATTAATGTTTTGCAAAGTGTTTAAAGGGTTTACTGGCAGCTCTAGCATAATTTTGTTGAATGAGTTAGTAACAGGTCTCCAATTCTGAATGAATTTAGCTAGGATAGCAATTTTGTTTGATGTCTTGCTGTTTCACGATTGTTCTGGTAATTTGCTGGAAACTTTTAAAAATATTTTTATTGCATACGTAAAGCTATATAAGTGGTACATATACAATATAGCATATTATATAGACTATGATATAACAGTAAGCTTCATGAGGAAGTAGATCGGATGATAGGTACGCATTATGTCGCTTTTTCTTAAGACTCTCATTTAGTCTTTAAATTTTCTTGTGGGTGGTTAGTACAGGAACTTGGGAACAAGAAATGGAATGAAGACCCACCATAAAAATTTTACGCATGCAAGTTATATGGCCCAAAAAAGAGCCTCCTACAACTGTGCCATACTTCTAATTCTAATAGGAAGTACAAAGGTTGGGGTTTGATGATGATGTCGATCGTTATCTCCATAATGAGCTTTGAACCAAAATGAGCTTTTTAACATGTAAAGTACCGTTAAAAGTTAAGTTTTACAACGTCTCACGTTGTCGGTCATTGCTTGATATTTTTTTGTTTTGTCTTACTCCGGATTTTGAACTTTTGCAGTGGTCTCGTTTAATGACATTCAAGAAAGTTAAGACCTTTCAAACTCCTTATCTCGCCATTAACATTTAGGTAGGTTAATTCATTACGTAGTATTATGAAGGATTGAAATACACAGAAGGAAAGCATATTACCTGATGCTTAAGTGTGGCAGCCAACTGCTGATTGAGTAACCTCTTCCGGTGAAGTCGCTCTTGCAGCTCTGCAATTCGCCTGTCAACACGCATTGTCTCCTCTTGACGCTGGTTCAATGCGGCCCGTTGCGCTGCTACCCTTGTTGCCTGAGCCTCCCTCAGCTTTTGTCGATACTGGAAAAATAAAACAATCAAAAATTTATTGTACTTTTCTATCTACAAAATGTG
>JAHZNG010003008.1:0-12847 GCA_027744375.1 Orchesellides sinensis
CTCATGGTGCTCCAAAGCCTCCTCGTAATTTCCTAAAAGCCTATGCTGGTTTCCCAGTTGATTGTGTAAATTTGCCAATTCCTTGTAGTCACCTTTCCCTCGAGCAATCCTTATTCGTTTCAACAGATCTAAAAGTAATTAGAATAATACAATTTTTTAGTCATACACCAACAATTGACAAATAATGAATACAACTACACAATACTGCTCCAATATTCTTTGAAAATATATACATACCTTCAATCGCTGCAGCTTCAGCTCTACTCGCTTTTCTTTTGTTCATCTTGATTGTTCAGAAAATATAAAGGCCAAAGTTATAACTACCAACTAATCACAATCACTGATTTCTTATCAATTTTACTGTTCTTGTAAACAACACCAAACGCTCTAAAAATATCACATTCACATTATTTCAAATTTCAACATTTAGTCAGCAGTCAGCACATAAACTTAACCTGCTTATCTTCCATGTTATCTATGTAAACAATCAAGGATTACTTATAAATCCAGCGGAAGCGAAATTCACTGATGAAATGAATACAGAGCAAATTTTAATGTTTACTGGAAGTAACTGCTATATTATGCAAATATACAATGTCAAACGAAAATACAATGTTGTGTTTAGATCTAGTATCTAGTAGACTACCGAAATATCACCGCGCCTGTCAGAAACTCCGCCAAACACTTTGTTGACTTTGTTCATTCACATCAAGTAAAAATACGTGCATTATGCCCCTATCCTTTTGTTTTGCAACTTCAGAAGACGCTTCTTTGCTTTTATGAAATGTTTTGAAAACTACAAATAATGCTTTACGAACAACGAACGAAGATGGTAAGATGAATTTTGATAAATAATGAATGAATTGGACTATATGACAAATACAAAAAACTTTAAACACAACACAATTACTTGACAGTAGTAGTAATTAATTAACCAATATACTGAACTAATATATTTATTCATTGTATTTTATTTATTACTAAATACAGATAACAAACCTAAAGTGATTTTTAAAGAATTATTTTTAAAACTTTTTTTTTATGTATAAAAGGGAATTCTTCCATTAAAATATGGTTATGTTATGTTAATGGCTGACTTAAATCGATAAGTTAAGTATTGAACTAAAACTTAATAATATCTGGTCTTACAAATGGAAGCATGATGATGGGTATCATATTATCATGATATAATATGTAATATATAATATATATTTTCTATTTCTCGATAGTCTAAAAATCTTATCGTCTGTGAAGTCTGTAGAATATTTAAAAAACTAGTAAATTTGCATGAGGAATGATTAAAATGTTAAATGAATTATAATTTAACATACATATATTTTGAAAGCTACTTAAAAGTATTTTTCTAATAATATAACAAAAGAAATAAGTCAGAAGTCAGAATCGGAAAATATGTTTAGGAATAAAAGCAAATCCTAAAAAGTAATTTTTAATTGACAATCACAGTCCAGTTTATATTCCTCGTCTGGGTAGATCGTTAAGCCATTTCACGTACGAGAGTAATCCAGATCTCCAATCCATAACTAGTTAAGAATTTTCTTTAACGAGGCTAACTGAATATTACTTGACAGTTTCACAAGGCCCTTATGCACCAAACTGTAGACACAGCCTGTTTGATTACTTTTCTCCAAGAACAGCTCAACCAAATGGGTATTGGACTGATCCTGGAATTTATAGAAAATAAATAAGTTTCATTAATGTTCGAGGAAAAGGTACTGAAAATTAATATAAATTGTTTATAAATCAATTTTTTAAAAATTAATTTAAAAATAGTATCAACTACTTACAACTGATAGTACAAGGATGTCCAGAATAACATTTTGATTAAACAATTCATCCAGATACCGCTTAGCATCATCCTCAAAAGACAGCTTCTTTCTCCGACCTACTGTAATAGGTTCAACTGGTAAAGAGCACTTGTATACGCAACTAGGTTGATAAAAATTTTGTGGAAGTTGTTTCAAATTTTGCAATGGAACAGTGCGAACTTCTCCATAGTCTAATTTTTGAACTACTACAGATACAGGATCGCTGATTTCTGCTACTTCTAAAATTTTTACTCTGATCCTAAAGACGAACATATCAATATAACAACATTTCTTACAATTTCATTCAGACAATCATCAATCAACTACGACCATTTTATACTTATTTGTGCATTGAATACCATGATTCCGATGCTTCATCTGTCATCATAAACAGGGGAAATGCTAAGTCTTCAAGAGATAAAACAGACTTTGCTTTCATTGCCACTCCCAATCCGTTCATTTGTTTCTCTATTCTATTTCTTCTGGAAATCATTCCTGGTGTACTTACGTAAAATTCAATTAAACTCTTAATGTATGTTATGGAAGCCTAAAAACGAAACAAACATCAGCTTAGCTTAAGTTGTGCCAATATTGCCGATAATGTCAATCTGTACAATATAATATCTAGTTACACAAAATTTTTCTTGAAATGCTATACTGAGAATAGTAAGAATACATACCGAAAATTCTTTTGACGAATCTGAATTGTATGGCAGTTCAACAACGGGAGCCTCTGGTATCGGCAGTGGTTTAATAAGCTGCTCGTTCTCTTCTTTTCTGATATCTTCGCTGGAACCTAAAAGTTGAGAAATACAACAGTTAACAGAGTAAAGCTATTGAATTTAAATGGCTTCACTCATATCTACTTGGGTACTTTTTACCTATTTCTGCGAGTTGAAATTTTCGCATTAGAACTCCAGCGTCGAACAATTTGTTGATATGTGTAACATATAAATGCCCAGCATATTTGAATCGCTCAAGCGTATCCTGTTAAAATCGTAAATGTTTAAGTTTAAGAATGTATTATGTAAAACAATATCATTCATTGAATACACATTAACATTAAAATGTTCGTGTTAGGTATTTACCGTATGCGTAATCCGAACTTTGATCGGTGAGCCGCATACCCAACTATTGAAGTTGGCCCGAACTTCTTCATCATCCTCATTTAAGTTCTTAATATTCAAACTTTTAAAACGAATTCCCAAAGGTCTACAGCTTTTAAAATCTGAAGGTAGCTCATAAATAGTATTCGGATTAACGACTATATCAGCACCAATATCAAGTAAATACACTCCCACTCGCCCAACCACCTTAGTAATTGTTCCTCGATACCTTTAAATATAAAAACAGCATGTAAATTATCTGATTGTCAAGAACAAAAGAAGCAAGTTACACGATTTATTACAGGCATGTCAACCTTACCATTTTTCTAGAGTACTGTCTTTGTCTCTATCTAAAGCCTGGTATTTCACTATACACCAGTCCCCAACTTCGAAAATTCTCATCTCAGTTTTCTTGATATCTTGTAAAGCAGCATGTAGTGTAAGAAAAGCATCGAAGTTAGGGAGGGTCATCACAGAAAAATCGAAGAAACTGAGTCCTTGAATATACTTCACCTATATTTAACGTAAAAATAAATAAGTTAAATGTAATGCATCACAAGTATAGACGGAAAAATACAAGTAGGTATAGACTATTCATGAACACAAAGACTAAAGTCTCTTACCGGCATTAAGACTCCATATGGTATATCGGGATCCAATCTAATACGAGACTGAGACGTTTCAGATTCTGAATTTAAACTAGAACAAGTCGAAAAGCGATGGCCTGATTTTGATGCAGAACTGGAACTGGTTGTCGAACTATCACTGCTAGTTATGGAGTCGGGGTATAAACGAGACTTTAAATTTTTGTCTGATTGCCGGTCGCTACTGTTTCCTCCACGTCTATTGTTCTTGAAGGAATTATGTGCTAAACTTCCCCCAGAAAATTGAGGGGAAATGTGCCCTAAACGTTCCCCATTTCCACCATACCTATCATTACTATTCCTTGTAGTAAATGACTCCTGTGCTGTTTTATAGGAATCTACCTCACTCTGACGGCTCGACTCAGCTCCACCACGACTCTGCTTATTGTTTAAAGACGAGAATGAATTTTCAGATGATCTTTGGTTAGGGTACTCGCTTTCTCTCCCTCTCCCTGCAACAGAAGAGGCGGAGCTATTTTTAGAGGATGGTTGGAATGAATCAAGCTGATCCCCTGTATTTTCTTTTCGAAAATTCTTTGAATTTCGATTCCGCGCAGATTTATCCTTAAAGTTTTGGTTATTGGGACTTTTATTCAAATTATTGCTTTGACGCTGAGAAAACTGTTCTGATTGTGAGATTTCAGTGGGATAGGGGTTTCCTCCATACATCTGAGTTTTCAGTTTTTGGTCTTCCAAAGCCGAACGACTTTGCTGACTTGGGATAGGTTCACGGTGTTGTACTGGATGGTAACCACCGTCGTTTCCAATTCTATTAGCTACAGATGAAGACCTAGATGTCTCACTTCCCGTGGTAGAATTTTGCTTGGATCTTGGAAAGGGTTCTTTATTTTCACAACTACTACTGTTATAATTATTTGCACTTTGATTTGGGCCAACGTTTGACACAGTGGCATTATTTGTCATTGGGAAGTTTTGAGTCTTATACATTAGATGTGCTTCTTCGTAGTCTCTTTTAGGGAAAGGTTGAGAATTACCCTGCTTTACTGCCGTCTGAGACGGAGGGCCAGGGTTGCGCAGAATTTTAACTGGCTCTTCAAAATCCCTGCATGGTTTGGAATCCGGATTTTCTTGACACTTGGTGTTGTCTGACATGGAGACAGTTTTATGGGGTTCTCGTACTCGCGGATCCTTCCTATCTCCTCTTACATCATTTTTGATGTTGCTGTGATTAGCAGGAATGGAGTTGTTAATGGACCCTTGACTGATAAGATCCATTAGCTGCTGACCTGCAACGTTACCAAATGGCATGGTTGGTTGTATTGGTGGCTGAGCAATTAAGGGTGGCCGAGTTGCCTGAATGATTAAAGGTGGTCGAGTTGATGGAACCATATGTGGTGGCCTGGTTGAAAGAGGCATGTTGAGTGGATTACCACCAACTGGATGATATGGCATTGTGAGCGGTAGTCCTGGTGGACGAACAGGGTTTCCCAAAATACCACCTTGGTTTAAATAAGCACTGTTCATCTGAACCTGTGTAGGCCATAAATTTTGAGGTGGAATTCCACCTGGATAAGTCTGCTGCGGCATTCGACGACTGTCTGAATTTCTTGGCTTATACGGTCCACCACCCCCGTCACGACTATTTAGCTGCTGCCGTTGATTTCGTTTATCTATGGACGATTCAGCATTCTGGTTACTTGACGGAACTTTGTCATACGCTGTTTTCTTGTTTGCTGTTGATCCCAATAACTCAGGTTTTGGTCGTTCTTTGCCAAGTTTCAAATCAGATGCTGTTTTTTCCATCGTTACAACTCCACTACCGGGGTTGGCCTCTACTTCTGGCTGACTTTCGGCTGGCCTGGGTTCCTCATCTTCGTCCTCACTTACAGCTCCAGTTTTTAGTTTTATACTCCTGCAGTTTTTTAATACAAAACAACAATTTTATTCTGATTAGGATCTATTTTATGTTGAAAATAATTAACACTGAAATACCAAGGCTGTGGGCATACTTTTTAAAACACTGGGTCGAGCAAAATGGCTGGTAGCAAATTCGGCAAATTGCTATTTTCTTCTTTTCGTGGCATGCGCATGACACATTTTCCATCTCATGGAAGCATTCCCCGTGAAGTTTTTGGTATGCTGTCCCCTCAAGCCATAGGCATTTACTCTTGTAGTTCGGCATCAATGCTTGTAAACTAAAGTCCCAAGTTAGCGTTGGATCCATTGGTACTTCTTTGCAAAATCTAAATAGCAACAAATTATAATGCTTATGCTTATGTCAGGTAGCAAAATAGTATCGTGGTCATACGCATATAAATGTTTAAAAATGTACACACATTATCTTCGTCCCCGGCGCATGGTAATCATCTTCGTTGTCATCAGGTGGTTTTTGCATGTCTTCCTTAGTATTCACCCCACCTTGGACTGTAGTCACTGGTGAAGACGGCGATGGTGTTCTAAAGACATCGTCATCAGTGTCAGGTTTAGTACAAGTCGTCTGATGAGGAGTAACTGTTTCGTCTGAACTTTCTATCCTTGCTGTAACCGTTTCGACGCTGCTATTTTGTACATCTTCGACCTCATCCTCCACATCATTATACGTAAAAGTTTTCTTCGTTAGTTCTTTAGCCAGGTCTAAAGAAGACGAGGACCCCGACTTTGACATTGACTTTTTTCCGAAAAATTCTGCAAATACGTCTTCCTCAGAAATATCCTCCTCGTCAGAAGTGTCATCCCTATTTCCCTTATCAGATTGGTCATCATTTTCTCTACTGACGGCACCCTCCTTCTCTATTCCCACTCCCTTGCTCATTGCTCGTAGTCTTCTTCTTTTTCAAACTGTTTGAATACTCTCCTTCAGCAACGCAGCTTACAGCTTTCTTAGCTCCACCGTACAGCTCCGTACGTTTACTGATGAAATATGTAGGACCTCCATCACAACACAATGTAACAAGTGCTTGAAACAAAACGCCTCCTTCCACTTCCGCTGCCAATCTCGTGTCTGGAAAAAATAAAATAGTTAGCATTAATTTAACGAAATATCCCTTGATTATACTTTGCACAAAATATAATTATAATTCATTACACATACAAAACAATGAAGACGTATTCTAGTTCCTGGTCCTTCTAAACCAACTTACTCTATAGATAATAGAAGATAACCAAACCAGTCACCAGCTCACCAGTCAGTACAAGATAAAAACAACGCTTCTCTCAGAAATACATTCCAGAGCTCCATCCATATCCTCCGACTCCGGCTGATACACAAACACACATGAAATCTAAAAGAGCTTGTATGCAAAATGCACATGCATTCCAAAACACGATAACAATACTCCTATCTGTATTCCATATTCGCTGTCCTCTGTATCTATTTCTTGTATATGTGTATCTGCTGGTCTGGTTTGGTAGCTTTTTTAGGACCAAAAAATCTTACACTAAAAAACTTCCACTTGTCGACTCAAGATTCATGAAGCTCGCTCGATGCTCGAGCCAAGTTCCACCAGTCTTGTTTGAAGCTTGGGCTTTAACTAACATTTACAAAATCAAAGTTAGTTTTGTTTGCTATATTTACTATCCATTTTCTTTGGTTGAAGACAGGCTTTTGGTACTTTTTTGTACATAACTAAAAGCCGATAAGAATTGCATATGTGTATCTGCTGGTCTGGTTTGGTAGCTTTTTTAGGACCAAAAAATCTTACACTAAAAAACTTCCACTTGTCGACTCAAGATTCATGAATCTCGCTCGATGCTCGAGCCAAGTTCCACCAGTCTTGTTTGAAGCTTGGGCTATTAACTAACATTATTGAGAAAATCAAAGTTAGTTTTGTTTGCTATATTTACTATCCATTTTCTTTGGTTGAAGACAGGCTTTTGGTACTTTTTTGTACATAACTAAAAGCCGATAAGATTCGATTTCGATTCTATGATTTTTCAGACGTGTATCTCTCTTCTCGTTCTAACGTATCATCTAATCATAAACTATAAGAGGAATCATTGCAATTGGTGCACGGTGCACTGATTGAATATATGCAAAACAAAACACGCTTATATTGCATTAGGCAGGTTGTAGGTGCGTATTGCATGCATAGATAAACGTATTTAAAATGCAAGATAACATAAATATATGCATATCTTCATTTGCATATAATTATTTATGCAAATGACTGACAATGAATAAAAAGCTATTTGAATGAAGATGGATAAAGAAGATTTGACGGAAGAAACAGTACTTATTTACATTATCATATAAAGACTCATAGAGTTTAGGGGTTACTTGATGCATGTGTTTATATGGCGCTATACCATCTGCTATGTGCATGTTGGCGCAAGTAGGACAAAATAACAAGCATGCTATCTCCTTTTACAATAATTTTACATGCACTCCCCTCCTCCCTGCTGACATTAAAAAAGTATTTGTTTAACGGCTGATCTATCCTTGATTGTGAAATCAATTAAAAAATTATTCCTTTAATTAAAAACAAATGTTCAGATATACTTTTAAGTTAATTAGTGTTGCATTATTGTTGGTGGTTAGTTCATCATAATTTAAAAACAAAGTTTATTATGGCTGCTGCAACTGTGGAAAGTCCAGTTATGACTAAAAAGCAAAGGCTAAGTGTTGGGAAGGTGGAGAAAGTGAACAAGAAAGGAAGAGAGAGTACGGGAGGGAAGACGCCTAAGAAGCAGGTTCAAGCAAAGTTGTCAGAGGAGTCGGCCCAGTCTCCGGCGTCTGTGAGTGGGGCTTGTTTGGAGGGGATGAGTGCAGCGGAGCTGACTATGGTGCGGAGGCTAGCCGGAAATGATCCAGTGGTGAGAAGAGGAGTCGACCCAGTCTCCGGCGTCTGTGAGTGGGGCTTGTTTGGAGGGGATGAGTGCAGCGGAGCTGACTATGGTGCGGAGGCTAGCCGGAAATGATCCAGTGGTGAGGAAGAAGACGATGAGGAAGTTGAAAAAATGGTTGAATGTGTTGGCTCAGAAAGTACCTGATACGCCAGGTAAAAAGAGCATACGAAATGTGGTAGAGATTTATAGTGATTTTATATTGATATAGTTAGGTGATTTAATTTGATTGGTGGAATGAATGATTCGTTTTTTCATTTGCAGATTGTCGGCCTCAGGTATGACGAGTTTTGAATATAAGTTAATCTTGAATTGATGTGAAATATATTAACAAGCACAAGTGGTCTTTAATTGGATTTTTTCTGTGTTTCAGGAACAACTGGCAGAGAATATTTCAGAGTTACAGCGTATCTTCGCTTCCAAGCCTGCATCCTTCTTGCTCTTTGTTGAATGGTTTCTTAGAACAATGGCTAGAGAGTGGAGTTGGATCGATCGATTCAGAATGGATAAATTTATGATGGTAAGAAAGCACTTTTTGAGTAATGTAGTTGATTGGTTTCGTGTCATCGTCATTTGTCCGTTATATTGCAATCTGTAATCAAATTTGTTTTGTTTTCTAGCTATTTCGACGATTTATCAGGAAAAGCTTGTTTGTCGTGGCTGAAAAGAAATGGCACAATGATGTACTGGAAGGATTCCTAAAATTAATTTCAGTTCACATTTTTAATCGTCACCCGTCGCCTAAATCTAAAAAATTGGAACCTAAAGTTCACTTGGTGCAGTGCCCGTTAGGACTTCAGATTCATTTTACGGATATATTCATGGAAGAGGTTGCGAAAGTTGGAGGAGAGTCGCTGAAGTTTCAGAAGATGTTGAAGATTTTAACACCATTTATTTACGAGTTGGGGTACAATGATGATGATAGGCTGATAGATGAAGTTCGTGAAAGAATTTTTAATCATCTTATGCGTCAGAGCGATGTGGGTATAGATTATCAGGAACAGTTAGCGTTTGGAGGACAAGAAATTACCGTAAGTCATTATGCTTGTTATTATTGATTTCTTAACCCAATTTTAATTAATTATTCAAAAATTTAAATGCACTTTTATATAAATCTTTAGGACGAAGAAGTGGAAGAAAACAGTGATGCAGATGAGACAAACGAAGAGGTAACTGACGAAGTAGAAAATCATATGGAAATGGACATGGAGGATGGACCTTTAGATCCTAGAGCTGGTGCAGTAGATGTTATCTTACCTCAACTTGATATAGACTACGATAAACTGTATCAAAAACTCATTGAGTTTGGAGGTCAAAAGGACATCAAGCTTAAAAACAGGAGAATTCTGTATAATTTGGCGTCTCAGTATGTTGGAAATAATGTTTCGTATTATGTTTTACTTTTACTTAGTAAATATTTACTCTTGCCAATACGTTTCTGTCATACTCATACACTTTTATACATTGGTTTTCTTTAGGTTTAAAGAAATTACTGAAGGCAGCTATCCGCTAGCACTTCCTGAAGACGACACTAAAAAACTTCCTATACCCCGTAAGGAAATAAACAACGCTGCTAAACGCCTTCTCGAATTGGAAACTGCCGATAGCACAGGAAAACGACGAAAGACAAAGAAAGAACGAAAACGGGATGCCAAAAGGAAGCTGAATGCAAGTCAACAGTCAGTAGAAAGCGTTGGAAGTGAAGATGACTCACAATACATTCATGATGAAGAATTGCTGGACCACGCTAATGATAACTACATGAGCTATCTTGAAAAGGAAGTAGGGGCATCTGCAGACGAGATTGATGGAGAGGAAAAGGGAAATACTGATTTGGAGCAAGCAGAAAAAAGTAAAAAAGGGAAAAAGAAAGCTACAAAGGAAAGAAAGGAAACAGGCCGTAAGCGAAAATGGACAACTGTTGTTGAAGTGGAAGCTGAAGAAAAAAGTGGAAACTCTGAAACCACTCCAAGCAATAACGATAATGTCATAGAAAATTCAGGTGAATCAGAAGAAGTAATTCTTATCAAGAGACCAAAACTAAACAAGCGAAGCTCTTTGAGCAACACGCCACTGAAAGGCAAAGCGTCGCGAGTATCGGAACTTGTAAAAACTCCATCCAATAATTCAGGTCTGTTAAACAATAGTTTAAATAATTCAGCCAGCAAAAGGGTTAGCTTCATTCTTGCTAGGAATTTAGAACACGGTAAGTGATTGGTTTTGAGACTTTTCCGTAGTTGGTAATAAACGTATCACAGGCCACGATCTAATCAATCTATATCCATTTCACAGATCATGCAGACTACCCTGTATCCATCGCCCGAAGCCCTTCAATTCCATTTGACAAAGACAGACGCCCAAGTTTCGGGTTATTGAAGTCCCCTGCAACTCCAAAGTCTGACAAGTTATCGACTCCTAGAAGGAGAGCTTCAGCGATAGATTTCTTTGGTTAAGTCGTTTTTTATTACGATTTGTTTTTAGCATTACTGATTCTTGTAAGTAAAAACTATTTGTGACGAAGACGAAATAGCATTTGAAATTAATATTTGAAATCTGGAGTTATGTTTTGATCTTAAAGAATTGTTTGTTGTAAGAATACTGTCACTGTTACGCAATAAGTGAATAAATGCAATAATATTTTGTTCATACAAATTTATATTTTATATCGTTAATTGTTGCTGAATCATCAATTGAAGATAGGCTAGAAAAGTCACAAATATTCGAGATAATGGTGCAAAAATCAGTTCCAAAATCTCATATTTGGAATTTGCGTGCAATATATATCATAATTTTTGCTATGTATGTTTGACATATTTCTACCGTAGAGCTTGCTTATAGAGTAGTCTGGATCCAGGTACCCTTTGCTACATATTAGAAAGGTAAAACGCCGTCTTCACAGTATTACTCAATTACTTGTTTCACAACACATTGCTTTCCCCGATCATCCGTCCGAATGTAGTGAATTTAATTGCATGCATTGTTGCAACGGAGTCGGAAACACCCTTCGGAATTTGTAGATGAAAGACTAGTTTTAATCAAAATACCATGCTGCTTAGGTTCTTTGGTAGAGGTAGAGTATCACATAATGCTTCTATGCATACCTTGGTTGTTGGTCGATAGCTTCTGTTTAATAATGAAACTTTGCTAGAGGGAGAAAGTTACACCTGTTTGCCTGAATTCGAATGCATGTTAAGATAGGTACATTACTTATAGAATCAAGAAGAAATCAAGAAATGTTTAATATTTTAAGCTTTGCGTTCATGATCGATTTAATTTGTATGTATGATGTAGGTACTTCTGATGTTTCAATCTCCTGCTTATCTCGTCTTAAATAACAAAGTGATTATATTCAACCATAGACTTAGAATGCATGCTTGTTTCGAATTTCATTTCTCTATGTAAACAGTATTTTTTACAAAGCCCCTGTATGGTCAATATCAAAAGGAAACGAATTAATGCCAGTCTAAAGAGATTATTCGGTTCTGTAGCAATATAGTTGTATATTTGGCACGTTTTAACAATAATGCTACAAGGTAAGGATACGAATACCACGTATAAACCGATTATTCTTAACTTTTGAATTTATTAATTAGGGTCTAAACGCTCATGTACAAGCTACTCTGTCATTTCTGACGTCCCTTGGTTATTGCCGTTTTTACCTACTTCTTTTAAGCTTTCTTTCGATATCTTATGAGCATGTCCATATTTCTATTACATACATATTTACTTTTACATCTTTTATATGTATTCAATATTCAAAGCTGCTTATTCTTTTTGTTTATGTATGTCTGAATCGTTTTCTGGTTAACATCGCTTCAGACGAAAAAATGGAACATTTACAGACAAGTGAAAAATTGAGCACGTGCATAACAAATAGACGTAGATGAATATCTTTCTCCCTCATTATAACGAAGCAGTGCAGTGGCGTCTCGATCTCGGCTCTCAAATATGAAAGTTGTTCTAACACATATATGCACATATATTCTTCAAATGTTATATGATTGTGTTGCTTCACATTATTGCTTTTTGTTAAAATAATTACATTACAGGGAGATTATTTCATCAGTAGCCAATACCTTCACTGGCCTGGAGTGAAATGCATGAAATCATTTTTCTGAAGTTTTACGTCAAAAAGTACTCACAGAATTACATATGTACATTGGAGAAGTCAGAGGAGCGTCCAAAGAAAGCCTACTTTCAATCACATTCTGGTGATTATCTGGGTATACCCCAACCCAAACATTATTTGGAACGTGACATTCTTGATTGCGTTCTTAATCCATGTTGACTTCGTCCCCTATTAGCATTACCCAAGAGCTTCCTCCAACCCATTTAAGAGCAAATGAATACATACGAATCTAAATGCAAATCATTTATGGACGCAAACATGTAGAAACAACTTAAATGCTACTTCTATAAATAAAAGCCATTAAATTACGGTGTAGCAAGTAAAAGGAATATTTGCCAA
>JAHZNG010003009.1:0-16313 GCA_027744375.1 Orchesellides sinensis
CAAAGGTGGAAATGCACAAATATTCCTACAAATGGAAAAGGTACTTGGTAGTGATCTCTGCAGTAGTCCTTCTAAACGTCTACTTCGTGACCATGAACAACCAAGGAATTGGATTCAGCTGCATTGCAGCAAGCAATACAATGAGTATGATGATATCATCCTGGATCCTGGTATTCATCTCTTTGAAATCAAACGAATGCTGTGGATTTGTAAATAACGTATTTTACATCGAGTGTCGCCTGAAGGCCCAAGGTAAATTTAAGGCATATGCATACAAGAACATTTAAAAAAGTTGCTCAAAATTATTTAGAATCTTTAATAATTAGGATTGATGGATAATGCACCTATGGAACGAAACCCATTTAACGATCTGATTTGTAAAACAGCCATGATTGTAGCTTGGGTTGCCCCATGGTTGCTTGGCGTTGGATCGGCTTTGACGCCATGTTCCCCACCCAACTTTCTCATTTCCGTCAATCCAAAATGCTACTTAGGAACAAATCCTTTAGAAGCGCAGGTGTTTCAAATAATCAGAAATATTGTGGAATTTGTGGTTTCCTCAATTTTCCATGTGATATTGTGGAAAGGCGCTGCAAACAGTGGGATGCTTGGTTGCTTTCATGTGTTTATGGGCTCCCGATGTCAAATCGCAATTCTGCAAGCATTTGAAAGGTTTTTATTTAATTAAAAAATATTGTTAGTGTTTTCAAGTTAACTATGCCAATCCTCATGCATTATTTTATATAGGTCTAGTCAATGTGAATTGATGCTGTACCGCCGCCTACAACTGCTAAACAAACTGTTTAATCAGTCTCACGTTGGCATTCTCTTTGTTATCATGATGGGCGTTAGCATTGTGCAAACTTGCGCTGCATTTATTCTATTCAAATCAGTAATAGGAAATGGGTTACATGAATCAACCCATATGCCAATTCCGGTAACCTTGTGGAACCTTGTTGCAACGGTGTACGGTGGAATGATCATACTGGGAATGTTTGGGATGGCAGGGGATGTTTTCTCAGAGTCTAATTCTGTACTCCGTTTGGCTCGCTCAAGAAAGTTGTGGATGCAGAATAAAGAAACGAAAAGAATGCTCCAGTCATTTCCACCGTTACGTATTGAGTTTGGCATATGCAATTTCATCGAGAAGGACACGCCTTTGAAGTTTGAACAGTTTGCTTTAAGTCGATTTATTGATTTAGTTTTATTAGGGCATTAAAATGAATACATTGCTGAATGCATAAGCAAAAAGTTTAGTCGTGGGTGGGAACAATGCTATGATGATTGTTGTTCTTAGAGTTAGACTTAACAAATACAAAAACTTTTCCCAATGATTTTACTTTAAATTAGTTTTTTAAGTTGTTGTTTACTAACTACATATGTATGCATTTTGTAGTGCTTGGTCCTGTCGGAATGCTACAATAAAGGCCATCCGTCAGGTACTGTGCCTATTTAGGCGGTATTAATTTTGAATCCGTTTAGGGTGTAATTTTTAAAGCCTTATTACTTGTTTTTCTCATCACCGCGTATCTTTTACTAAAATAATCCTTAAATGTTATATTTGTTTAAGATATCAACAGATTCCGTGGGTGGGAACAATGCTATGATGATTGTTGTTCTTAGAGTTAGACTTAACAAATACAAAAACTTTTCACAATGACTTTACTTTAAATTAGTTTTTTAAGTTGTTGTTTACTAACTACATATGCATGCATTTTGTAGTGCTTGATCCTGTCGGAATGCTACAATAAAGGCTATCCGTCAGGTACTGTGCCTATTTAGGCGGTATTAATTTTGAATCAGTTTAGGGTGTAATTTTTAAAGCCTTATTACTTGTTTTTCTCATCACCGCGTATCTTTTACTAAAATAATCCTTAACTAAAAAACTAGCAATGATTTTTCCTTGTTCTGCTAAAAACACACCAAATGAAACCAACACCATTCCTCCAAACACGTAAAACACCACACTAACATTATCCCCCAAATCAATCTTTTTCGCCGTCACCATGTAACCTATCCCTCACCTTCCAATATTTCCTTGAAGATCCCCAAAACGCCCACTGTTTCCATTTCCCCACAAGTCCTGAATGGAACATTGAATGCACCCTTATCAAAAATCCTGTGGGAGACCAATGCACATTTTTAAATTCCCAATTCTCATAAAAACTACCAAATGACTCTTTCCCAACGTTTAAAAACTTTACGTTTCTGTATGCCTTTTGAAGTACACCCACCAGCGTCACATACATTTTCAGAACGTTCTCCAGCGTATCTACAAACGCCTCTTTCTCACATTTCCCAGTCACACCGAGGAAATACTCATCACCTGCCATTTTAAACGCATTAAACATGACTTCCGGTTTCCTTATCAATTTCAAGATTCTCTCTCTCTCCCGCATTGACTTTCTCTCAACCATCTTCTCAAAAGTAGACTTAATCCTGTCATCTTCCAATTTCCCACTTAAAGCTAAACTAAATACCCATGCTAACGATGAATTTAGCATAGTCTTTGCTCCCGGGTTAGCCGCATCCAATTCGGGTGGCGAATAAATAGAAAAGTTCTTTTGAAACATGTGCTCAAATGTTTCCAGCCTTTCTGCAGGGATTGGAGCAGTCAGTTGCGTTATATTGTCACCTCTATATCCATTTGTAATAACTACGCCCATCATCAGCCAAATTCCACCAAACAAGCGGCACCTCTCAACTTCCTGTGATCCCTGCTCCATTAGTAGGTCATATACAAATACCAATGACGCCATTCCATTTCGCCTTCCTGTAACTGGTCGACCTTTAGTTAAAGTCTGAATTTTAATAAAGTAATACAGCGTAACACCACTGGCAACCGACATACCTATCAGAGTCATCCAGGTGTACGTGTCGAATGCGGATACATACCAGAATAGAGTGAGCCACCCAGACGTCTTCACTGGTGCACATGTCACATAATAAATACCATTCTCCCTTCCGGTGTACCACACATCCTGACTTACTTTAGTATCTTCTGAGACGCTAAAATAGGGCAGTATGGAATGATTAAGTTGTCGGTGCGACAGTACTGACGAGTTTGGCGACAATATTGATAACAGTACCGTATCCACGTGGTATCCACGTGTCCCATACTCGGCAAAGTAGATTTTTTGCAGCTTTCTTGGATATCCGTAGTCACTTAGGTCACAACTCTTAACATATTGACGCCATACAATGTTGTTCATTTTGAATGGATTCAGTTTTTTAAAATCTTTAATGGAGGTAATGTCATTGGAGGTGTACTCGACCATCTGGTGTAAAATCGGAATATCTGCATATAACAGCGCGCACTTTAAAGACACCGTAGTAGCTTTGCATTGATTCCACAGTTGAAGTACCACGTCATCGTAGGAAAGTATCACCTTCACAAGCGATGATGTCTTCACAACATTAGCATCCCCGTCCAGATGGAAATATAATTGGGTGGGGAAGGTGTACATGTTCCAAAACAGGGAGTCCATCAGAGTTGGAGTCACTGGTGACCACTGTTTCCATTTTATAATGTGAATGAAGAACCAGTTGTACTTAGCGCCTTCGTAGGTCGTAATGGGGTTGTTGAGTCTGTAGTTAAACACAGTATCCCAGAAATATATAGGGAGTTGTAGGTAGGAAGACACCAATGGAGTAATCAGCTTGTGTGTCCATATGGTGCACGATGGAGGGTCTATGTATACTTGGACTGTACAAGGTCTGTTTAGGGGAACAGTTCGAAAGGTGGGAAGGTTATTGGGGGATAAGATGAATGGACAGGGATGGTCATTACAATAGAATGCTTGGTGCTTCAATATTATATCGGTGTATGACAACGGATTTGGGTTGAATTCTTGGTACCAGACTGACCACAGTATTACTGGGAAGTTTAAAGGCGAAATTGAATTGTAACTAGAGCTGTTTTTAATTTGGTTTATAATTATATTTACGGTGCATTCGGAAAATACTTGAAGATGGGAATTGAGCTTAAGGTTTTTCAAGGAATAAGCTATAGCCACGGGATCTAATAATGTATTCAGAAATAATAGACTTAAAAATGTGTTTTTGGGAAGTTCAAACTTCATATTTTTTAACTTGTTTTTTACTTCATTACGTTATTCAGATTTAAAAATTGATTATCAACAAAAAGGTCTTAAGTGTCACGTCAGCCATCTCATCCAGACTGAAAGAGTTACCATTTAAAATGTTTGGTGGAGACAGGAACTAATTCCAGATTCAAGACATGGAAGGATGGCATAATATATATTTTAATTTATAATGAAATCGTGTTATGCAATACTTGTTTTTAAATTACGTGTTTTTTCAATAGTTTGTTATGTTCAAACCTTGCACGCGTTTGCGAGAAGTTTACAGGTATTGAAGCAGCTTTACATGGCGGAAGTATCCATAAAATGCTTCTGGCTTCCTTGGTTGTTATATTTGTTTGCTAAACAAATATAAACAAGGAATTATATTGATATTTTAAAACCAAATTAACATGGTAGATCTTTCGCGATAGGTCGCGTTTCCTTACACATTGGCCTGGTTTACCTGGAAATCCAATATGACACTTCATACTTATATAGTGGATATTTGTTTTTACCACTGCAGCATTTTACATGTCAGCAAAATAACTTGGCTTTTAATGTTACATTTATTGAATGCTCTGCGGCATTGCAATAACATCCAACTATAAGAGTAGTAATAATAAGACCATCAATTATTCTCTAGCTTATGGGGAAATAAAATATTGACGGTTGATGGAGTAAAACGGCAGAGTGCATTGTTGGTGGTGGTGGCGGAAGTTGTGTGCTAGGCTGGCTGGCCGAGCAGAGCAGCTGGCGTTCGTAAGCGTTTGAGTGTGCATGATGGGCAGGTTGAGTTGCGTCGGCTTAATGTTCACGAAAGAACGACGCTGTTCACTAATCAGCAAGTTTCGTTCGTTTTATGCCAGTTTGCGCGTGTTCGCTGTGTGTTGCCAGCCAACCACCTTTTTGTGTATATAGTCAAGTTATAGTCAAATCAGCAGTAGATGTAATTGCAAAAAACCAAAAAAGTGCATGAGTCTAGACTGGTAACAGTCTATGCATGTGCGCTGAATTCTGTCTAGCCAGACGAGATGTTCTTCTGCTATGAATGATGATTAGTGATAAAAGCATGACCTAATTTGACAAGACCTGTTTATAGGACTGATGACTACGAAATATTTTATAGGAATATAGGGAAAATTAATAATTGACTGTTGATGGATAAAAATTGCAGAATGTATTGTAGCGGCGGAAGGGGGTGCCACACACTCAGAGGAGTGCAGATGGCGTCCGTAACATGTGAAGAATGTATGGTGGGTTGGGTAGGGGCGGATCAGCCTGGCATCACTTTCAAACCGTCAGTGCGAAGCACACATGCTGATTGCAGTGCGGTCGCAATATTGTGTTTGCATGTGTGTGTGTGTGTGTGTGTGTTTTTCACTGCAGAAAATATGGTATTGCAATGCTCAGCCGTTTTAAATTTTCAACCGACAGCTGGAAAGTGTAGCGAGGGGTTTTTCAGCTTGCGTTTCTGTAAGAAAACAAATGTAGTGTGTTCACAGTAGTACACAGAACTAACAAGGTCGATGATTCCAGACTGCTACCAGTCTACGATGTTATGTCTTGTGATGTTTCATGAGAAGTAAAGTGGTTACAAGCCAAGTGAATATGTAGTAGCTTATGCATACTGTTTGTGGTTGTATCAGTCTACGAGATGTGAATCTATAGACAGCCTCATGCTGACGTAGAGGATTGTGTGTGTCTGTGTATCTGTGAGTATAGCGATTATTTCTTTTAAAACAGTTTAATAATATATTTGGACGCGTGTATCTTAATTTAGGTTTTATTGAGGGATGGAGTGTTGTTCTTGTTATTTCCACTGTAACGTCTACTTCATTCTCCAATGTTTTCCTTACAAACCGTTTAGATTTTAACTAGTTAGTGAATTCTGCAGATGCTTTTTAAATCCCTTAGTGTGTGATTGATTGTAAAAATATATACCTAAAAGTAATTAAATGGAGCAGATCTTTTGATTCATGCAGTAACAGTCTAGAATCAGTACCCATCGGAATTTATGAAAAAAGAATATGATTATTTCTTGATGTCTTGTAATATAAGTTTTTGTAATTTTGAAATGATTGTTAGTTTAAATTTCGAAATTAATTGGGTCGGCATGTATAATGTATTGGTTATACTTTGTTTGCAAAATGAATAACTGGCACCTACAAAGCAACCTGAGATTTTAATGCGTGATTTTCTTTCAATATTCCACCTTAATTTGTTCTCGTGAATTATTTATTTTCTATCCATTTATTGAACCCAATGACGTACCAATTACGTACCTTTTTTATCCAATTATGCGTAGCAATAAAAACAAGGACAAGTGGGATAGCGATTTTAAATTACATTATTATTCAAATCTGGTATGAACCTAACAAGATTCCAGTTTATACAACCAATTTTACTATCATAACGTATATATCATATTTGTACAACAGTAGCAGTAGGTTTAGCGTAAAATAATTGACATATTTTTTGTATTATTTATATTCACATGAATTATAAAACCTTCCGGATTTTGATCAAATGAATTAGTCGAACGTAGGTTCTTAAGAAGTAACATTGTTTTGACAAAAGTTGTGTTGTACGGATTCTAATATACAATGTTGTCGCCTGAAGAAAATAGCAGCGACACTGAGCCCCAATTGCGACAAGAAAATGATAACCTTGTCATCGCGAACGGGCATGAGGAGGATGTGCAACCTGAATTGCGTCCTGAGAATAATATCCCGGACAATGTACTTGAAGAACCGAGAGAAATTCATCAAGCATTGTCTTGGGAATCATCAGGAAGTTCCGAGCCCAATGAATTGGGATCAGCAGGAAGTTGCTCTTCAGATGATGACAACACGACGCCTAATTCGTCTGCTTCTTCTGTGTCCGCTGACGAAGATAATAAAATTGTGGAGTTAGTGCGTAAGTTCAATCGAGCATTAGATGAAAGTCTAATCGCCGACTCGAAATTTCAAATCAAAATGTATAAGCTGCATTTCATGGATGAAAATCATCTGGTAAGGAATTTTAGCTATAAGCTTATAAATATAAGCTTTGCAACACAAATTAATAATGAGCATTAAATACTTTTAGCGTAACAGCCAAACTTACCATAGGGGTAAAAAAAGAGAATTGTATGCAGAATGTGTTATGAAATCAAGAATACTAGAGAAGATTGCTGAACTTCTTTATGCAGAAGATAAACGTAATAATACAACTGTCCGTTTACCACCATTGCCATCTCGTTTAAAACAACGATTGGGAATAAGAGGAAACCTCGAGAAACAAAGACAAACTATAAAAGAAAACGGAGGTTAGTTTTGGTTCTTATTTTATTGCAAATGCTGTTATAATATTCTATTTTACTAAAGAAATAGACTGACATTGTTTCAATTTATAACTGCTTGTTCATGTGTAGGACTGGATAAATATCTAAAACAGCAAGACGAGCTGAAAAAGCGACAGAAATCTAAACCGTCTAAACTAAAAAAGGAAGGATCACTAACGGAAATCGGCAAAAAAATAAAGAAATACAAGATAAGACCTTCCCATGTTGTACTTGAACCGTTGCCTCCAACTCCCTCAACGAGTAAACAAGCGAGGATGGGTGTCAAATCTACTACACATATGCTACTGCCACCAGTATACACTGTATCGGATTCTGATGACGAAACTGCTGTAACCCATTCACCTGAAGATGTAACTTGTGAGACAGGAATACATGTTCCATTACAATGTTCTGAATCAGTTCAGAACATTTTTCAAGGTATATTAAAAAGTCGATACAATCCGCATAAGTTTAATAGTATATTAGTAGAATCGGTTTAATATCAATATTTTTAAACATCAATAGGCAATTGTCATGAAGTAAGAGAAAACAATGAGGACGAGGCCGAAGGATCATTTGGTAAGTACACATATGCACAAAAAAACTTCAAAAACAAGTGTCGTGTGATATTTTTTGCTCTCTTGTAATTAAATGTTGTTTTATATATTACAGGTATTCAAATGCCCATGGATGTCGAAGGTAAGAATTGGAATCTCTATCTATAAATGAAAGTACAATAAGTATATTTCGAAGAATGTTTGTATATGTATTTATAAGACTTAGAGCGCAGCAACGTAACAATACCTACAACTTCATTGAATTCAATTCCTGCAAAATCAGGTATAACTAATTAAAAAACAAGTTTACTGCATACATAAATAATTTTAATCTTATTACTCGCTTACAAATTTTTTGTACTTACAGGTGAAACTGTTCAAGGCAGTCAGTCGTCACTGTCTGACATGGAAATTGATAACCAAGTAATGAATGGAATTATATCATGTATTCAACCTGATGGTATTCTCTAGCCTTAATTAAAATTTTCATATTGTTGTAGTCGAATCATAACGGTATTCTATTATAAGTTTGTTTGATATTAATGATTATTTAAAGAAGCAAGTGATGATCACTCAAATAATTTCAATACGAACTTGAGAAAATCAACAATAAATCTTCATCGCCCATGTCTGCCTGAAGGGATTTTACAGCTTCACATCAGAAGCATTGAACAAATTAATCAAGCAAAACAAAGTAAGTTATATTTTATAAGCAACACATTTGTTCACTGATATAATAGATTAGTATTTTTGTTCTATGGCAAAACATAATTTTTTGTTCCGTCTGCAGAAAAGAAAGAACAAGCACAAGACAAGCAAGACCTAAATTCTGAACAAGAAGAAGGTGAGTGCACAGACTCTGAACCTGAGTAAGTTAGATGGTTGCATATTCTTGCGATGATTTTAAAATAATCATATAAATAAGTTGTAAACATAATTTTTATAAACAAAATTTTTTTGTAACAAAAACAAAAGGGGCAATATTTTTTTACTTTCAATTTTGTCATTCCATTTGCAATATATATATGTATATATTTAATAAAAATCTGTCGAGTAAATTTTTTCGATATCAAGACAAACATTTAGTTTACACATACACTCAGACATGTAAGTTTAATGAAATAAATTATTTCAGAATGGATGACTATGAGAAAGGAATTTCTTTAATTTGTAGCAGTAATCCAGTTTTACATGGCATAACAAATAATGACATCCTGAACTCTTTTTCGTATTATGTTTCTGTATAAGACAGCTGCAGTATGCATGTAATAATATGGAGGGTGATAAGGTACCTCACACATTTTTTGTCTAATATCAGTCGCGTATGAAGATCGGGACTTGAGTTAACTTGTAAGTTAATCTGATCTTATACATATTTGTTTGGAGAAAAATGACTAATCCAGTGAATTAGGTGTAAATACAAGCATTAATACATACATACATAAATATGTAACTAAGATTCGTGTCGTTTAACGTATGTATAACGAGATGCGATTCTGAATATAATGCTACCGAAAATATTATGTCACTCTTCTTTTCCTTTCTGTGATTGAGATCATTTGCATAATTGAATACTCCACTGCATATTGCATAATTGATCATTTCTGCGAAAATAATTATTTTATATTGTAACTATTTAAAAGTTTACAAAGTTATTCTGTTTAAGTATTTCCATCAAAATGAAGTATTGCAAAATACTACTATTTCTTAATTTTTTATTTCAAATTTGTTTTGGGTACGAACTCTGTAGACTCTTATCTGACAATTGTCAACGTTGTATTGCTGATAAATTATGTACATACGCGATTTTGGACAACGGAAATAGAGTCTGCGTTTTCACGGATTCGTTATTAGACTATCCAATTCTAACATTAGCTTCTACTAACCGGAAGTGTGCAAAGCTGCCAGGTAAATATTGTTTTAAAAAACATATTCGTGCGATTTGGCTTATCATCTTACGTATTTTGGAATATTTGCATGGATTTTTAATAAATATTCAAATAAAATTACATTAATCCACATGAGACTTTCAAATTACATTTGGTTATTTGCAGTAAAAGGAGGTTCGGAACTTGCTAAAGACAATTTAAACGCACAAATTACTACTATACCATCAACTATTCGCGCCTTCCAAACTACTACTGTGCCAACAACTATTCCTGATTTCCAAACAACTACTACTGCACCATCAACTATTCTTGCATTTCAAACTAGTACTAAACCACAGGTCTTTCATGATTTCCAAACCCCCACTACTACAGCGTCGCAGGGTTTTCGTGACATTGAAATAACTACTATTGCACCACAATCAAGCCATGATTTACAAACACCTGCAAAGAAGGATATGTTTGTATATGAGGAGCGGAGAGGTTCATTAACCTCCCCACTTACGACACCTGAACCAGTTCACTTATTGACAAAAGTTCATAACACGACACCTCCCAGTGACCATTTTTCACATTCAACAACACAGCATTCTGAAATGACTGTTTTTCATACAAACTCTAATACGGACACGACTATAATGCCAGACACCAAAGTTACTGTTAATTTTCCAACTCAAGAGCATACATTAGCCACGAATCCTCCTCCAGCTACTAGCACTACGCCTAAAACTAACTACTTGACCATGCCAGTTTCTGCAAGTGTTATTATACAAGATGATAATGAAAACTCAGACACACCTTTTATTTTTATAACAACCAACTTGACTGGACCATCGTCCTCTCAGACAAAACAACCAAAAACGAATACTACAACAACAACTCAGCTTTCAATTAAAACTAATGGAAACATTCCCATATCTGATGAATCAAATGACGCTGTGTCAAATTCAACTCTTATAAATGTTAATGTAACTGAGTACACAACAACATCAACAACAAGGACAACGATTAATGACTTTCATAACACACATAACTCAACATTATCTTTAGAAGATCAGCTATTGTCACATTCAAAGGTTGAAAATGAATTGCCCGCAACAGTGCCATCAGATGCAATTTCATACAATTACTCGTGGAAAACTGAAGATTATGTCATTGCGATAGCCATTCCTTCATTAGGTAAGTTAACAATACTTGTATAAAAAGTACGATAGACAATCTACATGGAAAAAACCTATTAACTGTTAAGGTCGTTTGTCGGTTTTTTACTGTATGTTATGGGGCGAATTGCGATTTTCCTACTTCCGGTTAGTATTTTGAAAAACAAAATTAGCATTTTGCTAACTCAAGTCTTGTGAGTACAATGTCTAATTTTTGTTTTCGAAATATTATCTGGATGTAGGAGAAAATTTAAACTTGGTTTTTTTTCACGCTCTGTTTCAGCATTTGTCCTTAAAAGTCAAGCAAATATAATATAAAAACCTGATTTCTTATATAGTAAATGCTAATACAATCTTTTGATTCCATTTACAGTAATTAGTATTGTTTTGATGTGGATGCTTCTAATTTCATTTTACAAAAGAAGACAATTGTGCAATTTTGTTTGGTTTAAATCGTCAAATCACCACCGCCGTTTTCCTGGGGAACAATTCGAATTAGCAGATTTGGTTTATGCCGATCAAGGAAACTTATCTGAACATTCGACTGAAAATGAGACTTCATTTACACGTGAGGGAGAGAACTCTAGTGTAGTAAATCTCATGACGCCATCATCGAATGAATATTACTGGGACATACCGCTCTAAAAGTTTAAAGTATTTGTATTGTATATGCACAACTACATGTGTGTGTGTGTGTGTCATTTATTATTTAATATACACTATTGAGTGAAAGTCAGGAAATGAATCTTTCCTGTTTTTTAAATTAAGAGTAAATTTGTATGCATATATTAATAGAAGGGTTAGTTTATCTCAAATATTTTAGCAGTTGAGTTTAGATAATAGAGGAAATACAGGATATAAAGATGCGACGTATAAAAATAATAATAAGTCAGCACCAACATACCGCAATAATCTCCTCCACATCTTTTTATGTTAGTTAAGTAAAAAAAAAAGCTTGCTAATTCCCTATCTGTGCATATGCAACCTAACTATTATGCGTGTTTTGATATGAAAACAGTGCTTACTTATCCGTAGCAACAACTATTTGAGGTTTCGGCTGTTTCAAAGCGTTTCATATGGGACGACGCTCATTTAAATTGGAACGTCTATGAAAATTGTCTGACATGATAAGCCTACTTTACACAAATGGCACTACGGGAGCAAGACACTTATTCATATCTGGATGGAATATTTGCCATTTTATTTATCAGATTTTTTAAATAGAAAAGCAGAGCGAAATAAAATACAAAAAATACCTGTTATTGAAATACTTTTTGACAAATAAAAGCATACAATTTATGTTGTTTTATGTTGCAGTAAAATGGATCCTGTTTTGATGTTATTTATTGCCTTCAAATTCGGTTATGTCAAAATACTCCGATGCTCACTTCGTACTTGATTTTTCAAATACTTAAAAAACTGGTTGAGCTCATCATATTTTTTTCTTGACAGGAAAATCTGTTTCAATTGGTTTTTGTGGAAGTAGTGACGATGCGATCTCCTCAATGAGATAATGAGTATAAAGAAGTGTTAAAAGTATAGAAAACACAGTACATATTACACACAATCACAAGTTTCAAAGCTTGATCATTTTATTATTTTGTTACATACATTTTTGGTGTAATCTAACTACGAATGAAGGAATATATCTAGTCTCGCTTCTTTATAAGAACTATTTACGTCAAAAAGTATTTTGAAAACACAAGCACTATTTACGGAGCACAATGTATCTCACAAAGTATTTTGAACTTTGTATGGACGACAAAGTACTTCACGAAGTATTTTGTAAACTTCGATTATTTTTAGTTAAAAATTCGATTTCTATGAATTTCTTCTATCATTGTATCAACAAACACTTTTTATGTTTATCACGAGATCATCATAATCTGTCCTACAATGAGAAGTGTGCGTGTTTTTTAGACACAAGAATAGTAACATGGGCACAGATTATGATGGTTGGTGAATGTGGAAACAAACCCAAGGTTCTGTCTGAAGAAATGGTAGATTTGTGTAGTACAGAAGTATGACGTAGATAATAGATGCACTGATCTGCCCTTATATACACAAGCAAAGGGGAAGAAGATGAAAACTAAAAATACGCGTGTTGTTGTGTAAGCCGTTTTTGTATGTTCTTCGTCTGAAGCCTGTGTTTCTTAAGGCTGGCTCGTTGTTCTCATCATCATCATCATCATCATCACAATCACGAGGCTATGGCTAATGCACAAACGAAATGAACGAACTTTCTTTGTCCCATAAAGATAGGGGTCGGTCCTATACTAAGTTACTATGTGTGACACTTGAAATAACCCATCGACATCAATTTATATATAATTGCATTTAATGAGGTATTGTACTAGGAAATGTATTTATAGACGACAGTTAATGGGTATTTTGATGACATAATACATACACGTATACACATACCTAACTATAATCTAAAATGCAAGGCCGCTTTGTTTTTTACAATTGAGTATAGGTGAGCATGATGATATGCATATTATACTCACAAGGATGAGAGATACACAGATCCTCCTCATTTATCTGGCATAAACGACACGTAAAAACCTTATCTTGTATATATTTATAAATTAGATACGCCAAAACAAGGGAGATTTTTAAGGCAGATGGATGGATGGATTGTGGTATAGCAGATATGTACACATCATACAAGTAAAAAGGCGTCTCTCTGTATGGAAAATTGAATGAATTGTTGTACATATATATGCCGGAATAGTATGTAGCGCTTGTTAATGACTGGGTAATGCATCTGTATGCAAGTTAGACAAAAACGTCGTAGTTCTAATAGGTCTTCTGACATGTATAGAAAAATGATTTTATGAACAAAAGGCTGATGGTGAAGAAGAAGAAGAAGAAGAAAAAGAGAATTAGTATTTCAGTATCAGACACGTAAAGTTTTTTTCTGTTGCTTTAAACTGTAAACATTTTTGCTCTCCTTTGCTCAATAAAGAGTTTGTAAGGAATACAAACCTCTTATATGCCCTTTTTGTTGTATATACATTTTGGTTGACGAGGAATGAGAATACAACGCAATATTAATGCATTATAATAACTGACAAAAAGGAATGTATTATCTTCCATCATCCAATCAACACAGGCAAAGTTGTCGTGTTGTTAGTTAAAGTTAAAATGAAGGGCTCATGACTGACGACGAGGACCCACTACCTGAACAGCGTCCATCTCCACAGCGGCCCCCTCGCAAAAGTCATCGCAGTCGTCGCCCACCACAAAGGTATTCTCCCACTCCATCTAAAGTTTAGCTTTTCATCCTGGAGGAACTCAGTACAGCTGTGGTGATGAGGATGGTAATATCCGTGTATATTGTTTTGATCAGCCTTTTTATGATTACAAGAATGACTTTTACATGTAATGATAGATTAGTGTTGTATTACGTACAGCTGTTGTAAAGTTTAGTTTCATTGTGATTTCATGTTTTTCTATACTGTGAGAGTACTTTTTCATAATCTGAATAGCTCATATTGCCAATTAGGTATGCGTGCCTGAAATGAGAGAAATAAAAAAGTATTCGTTTTTAATTTTAAATTCGTATTAGTTGACTCAAGTAAAACAAGAAACCAAACTTAAACATTTAACTGCAAAATAAAGTTGTTTTCTTCCGCTCGATTTCTCGTTTTTCATTAGCAACTATTGTTGTAGTTAATATTTAATAGAAAACTGAAGCATTTTTTTAGAAACGTTGCATATGCATTAAGTAATTTTCTCTGGTCTTGTAATCTAAACATGCAGACCCTTCCTACATTCCTATATGTATATGTATATTTTTTTCGTGCAGTCATACTTATGCTTGCATATTATGATGAATCAAACATCTTGCAAACTGTTTTTGTATTTTATATTCACACATCCGTTTATCATTGACTTGATAGGAGCAGGTGTGTAGTAAAAGTGGAGCATATAATATAGAACAGATAATTTTGGTTAAATGGTTTTGGTTCTTAATGACTTCATAAAGGATACATAATTTTGTTAATGCAAAGTAGAATATATGAAAATAAATGGTATTGTTCAGAGTTGTATGCATGAATTTGATTTCGCTGCTTCCATAGTATAACGTCTTATAACAACTAGTTTTATTACTAAGCAGCGAAAGCGAATTTAAAAATGCTTTATGTGATTACCATGTTCGTGTTTCCATGTGTTTGTCAACTTAAACTTAAAAAAAAAGAACTGTGATTAGACAGAACAAGTTTTCAGCAGTCCAAGACCATGCAATCCCTTTGTCCATTTGCTCTATAAGGAGTTGGTTTATGTTTAAGTGTAAAATATAATACATGTTTATTCAGCTTTCACAATAATAATAATTAATGTATAGCTGACTATGGAAGATGCGTTAAAATGAAATATATGAAGAATGTAATTGCTAGGACTGCAAAGGTTCAGCAGTCTACCACCACGGAATCTCTTTGCATCGTTTTAGTAGGATTTTGTTTGGTTTATAATGTACGTGATTAGACTGTACAAGTTCTCAGCAGTCAATGACCATTCCTGTAAATTTGTGTTACATGAATTAAATTGTTAACCATTGATATGGCTTAAGTAGAATATAATACATATTTATTGAATGTTTTCCCAATTACAATAATTTATAGTTTTTAAAACAAAATAATTGTTATGCTTAAAACCTTAAGTACATATAATCACATTTATAAGTCAATTTAGAACGTAAATAATTGTTATATCAAAAACAATTATGTATAATCACCAATATAAACCTGCTCGGTTTTTTGTAAATACATCTTCACATTTAATCGTTTTTTATCATATAATGGCCAAATGCGTAGCTAGTTACCCCGTCACTTTTAAAGTGCCGTCTCAGATCAAGATTATGCCAGCCAATTCGTCGGCTCTTGAGAACACTCAACACATGATCTCTGCTCTGAATCCGTCTGGTCTCTATATAATTCACTTTTGCTGTAAACAAAAAATCTTTATACTCGGAGTGATGAGTTTTCTTCAGAGTAGTCTTGGGCACTCCTTTTGCTTTTACATCGCACAGCTGCATGCTGTTGCATGCTTTACAATCCTGTCCTTCATACTCAACCTCACCCAACTTACATTTTGAGCATTTCAGGAGTAAGCTATACACTTTGGCTTTGAGACCCACAAATTCGAGTATATCAGAGAAAACAATTTTAAACTTGCCAGGTTCTCCTTCGTTCTTCACGTTGTACAGAGGATGATCAATTTTTAGATTGCTGAAGTCAAAATATTGTCCCAATGACTTCAAGTCATTATGATAACTGTTTTTTGGATCAGTAATTTCA
>JAHZNG010003010.1:0-12317 GCA_027744375.1 Orchesellides sinensis
AAGCACATTCCCAGAATCGAACGACCAAAAATCGCAAAAGGAGTCAAACTATTTTGCCTCATATTTTAAAATCGGCTATTACTTTTGTGTTATACCATTCTACCCATTTATTTCAGAAGACTCAGACTACTACTATAAATTGAAGACCAATGTAATTCAGAAGGTAAATTGGTAGAACGAGTTATTTAATTTTAATTAAAAACTGATTCTTTTTATAAATCCGAATTTGCATAAAAAAGTTCTTTTACATCTAGGCATTCTGCATTTTCTCCTGGATATTTGCTTTAATGCATTGGGTAACTGTGTTGAGAGGGACATGGCAAACAACTGGAAAACATCCAACAATCTACTACTTTAATCTAGCCCATGCAAACACCCATACCATTCTTAACTTGCTCTTTTATCGAACACTACTTTTTAAATCCGAAGAAATCGAAATGTTGCTCAAAACAGTTAGCCGTAGTTCCTTATACCAATTTAGTAAAGCAGGAAGTTGCATTGTCAACTTTTTAATGTCATTTTGGCTTATCTTGGGATTCTGTTGCCCAATCATTGGAAGAGGTGCTATCAACTCTTGGGAATGGACTCCGTCTTGGTTATACAGATCTTATATTGCTCGAGCTAAATACACTCTTTTTCTCACGAGCAACCTTACTCAATCCCAAATTCGTCCGGAAATGAAGGACATCACAGGAATCGACACATTTCTTGGTTTGGTTCAAGTATTTATCTCGGGAACTCACGAGTTACAATTAAGATTTATATTTATTATGTTTGGGCTATGCCCAATCATCATTTGGACAGCTTCTCAAAATTTCGAAAAATTATGCCAGTCTTACGAATTAACTGTCAAGGAGAAAGGCCGAAAATATGCAGAGTCCATTTTGTTGTGGGGATTTGAGGATCTGAGGAATTTATGTGATGCCATCAATCGTGTTTGGAGCTTGTTTTGCTTTTGGTACCTTGTAGATATAATCATGTGGTTGGCGACAGACCTTGATAAGGCACTGCGAACAAATGATTATTTCATTAAAGTTTATGTGTTCTATTTCATGGTATATAATGGAGCCATGATGACACTTTCCGCAGAATCATTTAGAAAGGTGACAAATTGTGCGTTTGTATAAAGCTCCGGTGTATTTAAAAAATGTCTCAATTGTACGTTTTTTAATCTACAGATGCATTCTTTCAGACAGTGGATTCTCACCCGAAAAAATTGGTCACAGTTTTGGAGCGACCGGCAAAGAATCAAGCTACTCCTGAAGGAAATACGGGGAGCTACTATTGGTGTTGGCTCCTCCGGATTTTACCATATTGATTATAGTTTCATTAGTCAGGTTCGATAATTCAATTCATACAGCATGCAAGTTTGTATTCCTGCATGTAGGAGGAATTCATTAAAATATTATTTACACGTTCACAGGTGTGCGCAATGGTTGTAACATTCTTTATAATCTCCTTACAATACGCAAAATTTTAACCAGCCCAGAACTAACCAGTTACCATACAAGGGCTCCAGGTCTCTTGGGCAAAGATATAAAATGCCCTTTCTTTCTTTTACCTAAATACAGTTGTGTAGATAGATACATAGGCTCCTTCTATTTTAAACTTTTAAAACACAGAAATAAAATTATCATAATGGAAGAACAATTGAATTCTTTTAAGTCTACGTGCATTTTTACTGTTTAATCCATCCATTTCATGCTAATATGGCTTTATTGTCGGATTTAGTAAAAAAGGCTTTGTTCCACAATAATCTCCATGCATGAAAAAGAGGTACTCAAAACCATAAAAAACAACCAAAAGTAGATAATCCCAAGCAATAGCAGCCTGTGTTATAATCTCAAACCATTTACACTACATGGAGATGACGGCACAATGCTACATACAAGTGTGAAGCTTACGTCTTTAAAAGGGTTATACCTATTTACTTTGCCCTCACAATCCCAATATATGTACCTTCTCTCTTGAAAATGTGTATACATTTTATACATACCTTTTTGTATACATAATAACATAGTGATATTCTGAGAATGAGTTTTTTAATACAGAATGTTTTTTACAAACACAAAAACATCAATATTTTTCCAAAGGTATATCAGTAGGTTTCTTTCTCAAAACCTAAAAATAATTTAAGATTATTTTAGCAGTCACCCTAATGGCCAAAAGCCAACTAAGAGGTAACTTGTATTCCCTTCAACCCTTTGCATTGTAGAATTTTACTTCACTTTAGTTCCAGTTGTTGGTCTGGATACTAGTACAAATTTTCAGGGCAAGGGAATTTAGACATCTTAGACATTTCTGAAACTTTATCTTTAAATTGTGATTTACAATAATCAATACTATTATCACGCTTCACTGCCACCATTGTGAGTTTTCAAATGACAAAGTGAAATAACCGTGAAGTTGTACTGTTTAATATCATAACTATAACAAACAATCTTTTTCAAAGTCTTTTGAATCTTTGACTGCATCTACATTACACTACAACTTGAACAAGTTTACTCAATCATAATGGAAGCCACCATGGAGGGATCTCAAGCTCAACAAGGTGGTGACGTTGTACACTGCCCTGCATACCAATATATTCCAAGTACTTCTGAAATTCATCCTCTTCAAAATCCGGTGGTAAGTTAAAGTATTGTAATGTTCTACAATCTTTAGGTAGTATTTTTTCATATTGTGGGTGAAGCTCGTGGTATAAATAACCATTTTTACTATTTACCTACTTTACTATTTCAGGTCTTATCTAGGATTTTCGAGCTTTGTCCACAAAAGCAACTAGCAAACTATCGCCTCGTCTCCAAGCTATGGTACAAACTGTCGTTGGACTCTTGGCGAAAAACTGTAAAGCTAGTCTTTAAGGGAAGCCTTCAGGAGCACACTTTTGCTGACGATGTAACCTTGTTTTGGATTCCCAACTGTGACGAAGATTCTACTTCCCTTCAAGTTTTCACAAAGTACGTCCAGGATCTCCAAAGTGAATGTTTTACCAAACCCTACCGAAAATTCTGTTTTAGAGAATTGAAAATTGGAGGAATCGGCTCAGACGTGCCACCGTTTTTAAAACTATATGGACATTTTATCACAAGCTTGGAGCTCCGACGCTGCTACTTTGAGGATTTGGAGTCATTCCGAACTGTAATGTATAAAGCTATGCCGAATCTCAAAAGACTGCTGTTGAAACACTACAGATTTCCCTGGAGGCTCGTTAACCAAGTTGAAGAGGAAAAATATGAAGGGGCCAAATATGGAGAACACCTTAATTTAAAAGCATTGAGTATTGACATGGATCACGAGCCAATGCCAGTGAGCTGGTTGGAGCTGTTTTCTCATTATCCAAAATTGGAGGTAAGAGTGCCACAATATTTTAATTTTGGTTCATGCTTCAAATAGCAAATTCTAATTTAGAAATTTCTATTTTTATAGAGCTTACGGCTTTACAATGCCTCCCAAGAAGACGCTGTTGTCCAGAAGATGTTAAGTGTCATTAAAACAATAAGGAAACATGACAAGAGGAAGCTTGCTTTAAAGCACTTAGACATACTTTCAGCGTAAGCTAAATTTAAATTGTAATGATTTCTAACCCAAAGTTTTTGTAATGGAATAATATGTTAATACGTTATCTTTGTTGCTTTATATCTTTCAGGAGCATATATGCTCAAGATGCAATTTCTCCATCAGTATGTCAACTCCTTCGTGAAGTCCAGCTTCCTTTGGAAACGCTTATTATTGACTTTGGAGCCTTCACCCGGGACAGTATTATTCACGACATTTTGGACACCCATTCAGGAACTTTAAAAAGGTTAAGCGTTTACCGTGGACCGATCTCCATGCCTTACCCAAACTTCCCTTTTGGCATTAACCTTTCAGCTCTGCAAGAAATTGAAATGTCTGATCGCCTATCAGAATCCATGGGGTTTCTCAAGTTCACTCCAAATCTTAGAAAGCTGAACATTTGTGATGTGATAGATGACGTGCCACCCATAGTAGCCACAGAAATTGTTTGCAATACTTGGCCTCATGAATTGGAAAATGTGCGACTGGAACATTTGACAAACCTTAAGTTTGACTATGTCTGTTCCAAAGATGATCTCAAAATGCTCATTAAAGCTATGCCCAACGTAACCACACTAAGAATGCCACTGGACAATGAAAAATTTCGTGTGGTCTGCAAGTATTGGACTGACATGGAGGACTTGACCGTTTTGGGGAATGAATTAGACGCTGTTGGCTTGACGGGAATGAGCATGACGCTTGCATTGAAGTTCCGACCTGGAAAGCCTCCACCAAAGATTCCGGCCAACATTAAAAATCTTAAACGTAAGTATTACTAGATGCATTTGCTCACATAAAATTCTTAATTTGAATGATTTACATTGCTAATAATTTTTTATTATTTAGGTCTCCGCTCGTTTACAATGGAAAATGATAACATAGTCCCAACAAAACTTATTGACAATTGCGCCCATAATGGCTTTCTGCTATTACCTAACCTCCAAAGACTAAGGATTTCAGCACAGGTAAGCAAACAAACAAACGAAACCGAATTGTTTAAATAACATCTCTAGCCGGATGATAATTATAATTTTTTTTAAACGTTAGATGACCGAGAGAACAATCAGCGCTCTGAAAGCGGCAATTCCGGATTGCAAAGTTCGTCAAATAAGGTACAGAATTGAAGAATCCGAAGAGGAGGATTGGTGTTAATGTTTGTGAAAAGTAGATTTATTCCAGATTTGACTATCATTTACTTTTCAGATTGGATCGAAATACACAATATACACATCAAGCTCTACACTTACATTATTCGTCCAGGGCAAACTAAAAGTTACGGGGCGCGCTTATTGTTGACTGTTTCGTTTAATAAAACCTAATTTTAGTTATAGATATATAGAAACTCTGTTAGCCTTTTTCATGAAGTGATACTGTATAGTAAATATTCAATATTCATACTTTGTAATCAATTTTAGAAAATTAAACGCTGAAGTGAATTTTATTATAAAAATACACATATTATGTTGATGCAGTACATTACAAGATTGGCTTCACTACAGTTTACATTCCTGAATTTCAGGTTCAGCACTAAAAGCCATATTAATCTTTTCTGCATTGTTGTTTCCCAAGTTGGCTAGTTTCTTAGGACGAACCAAAGGATGCAAGTATTCTGGTTTTACCAAATGAGCTGTTTTTCTTCCTAAAATCCATACAAAAACAGATTTTAAATACTTTTATATACTTTTGCAAAAGTAGTAAAACAGTAATATTAAAGTAACTCATATTATATAGTTTATCATAACATGCACCTCCAGTAAGCAAGCTGATAAAAACTGCAACCGAAATTGTGATAAGCCCTCCTATTAAAGGATACAGGATGTAGGAAACTGTAAAGAGTTTTGTTGGCCACTCTCTGTCAAAATTAAGTTAACGTGTGATCAACAATTACAACATCAACTTAACGCATAAAAAGCATCTCAAACTTTCTGTTACAAAATGCTACTCTTACAGTTCTGATGCAGGCAACAATGTCGAATTTTTGCTCATGGTGCTATTAAAACTCTCCCAAATCTCTTCTGAGCATCCTTCAGTAGTTAAGTTGAGCTTGGGCTGGAAGCTGTACTTTTTCTGGAGAATAAAGGAGTTCACACTCAAGAATCCCATTAGAAGTATCCCCACGATCATTCCTATTACTGCTCCCTTTATGTACATAGATTATGTATCATTACAAATTTATTTACATATATTGGTTTCATCAATCAATCCAAGCGTAGACATTTACATTTAGATATATTCATTTGCTTACAATTTTGTTGACAAAGGCCAAAAACACTCCCATTAAGAACAACAGAGCCTTGAATACTTACTGCAGTAGTTACAACCGTAATAGCTGCCTGAAATATTGATCCCAAATGCTCAGCATAAAATGCAAGGACAACAATGATGACTGCATATATTATGGCTAGACAAACAACGTATAAAACGAAAGTTAATATTTGCACTTTAATGCTATAAATGATAACTACTGGTTTTAACTACAAAATAAGGTCTTACTCAAAAGTTTATATGTAGTAGATTGAGCAAAATCGCCCATGTTTTTAAAACATGGTATTTTGACAAGAAAGTCCTCCCATGTCACTGCTGCCAATGAGTTTAGAGTTGACGAAATAGTACTAAAATATTTAGGAATTTCAGAATTGATTGATTTTGATTTTAGGACATTTGAAGTATGCGAATTTTGTAACAACTGTTAACGTCTTAAACTGTGTACCTAAGCACGGCACTGAACACAACAGCAGCAAAAAGGCCCATCATTCCCGGGATGAAAGCTAATTCTTTAATTACAAAGTAAGGAACAATTTGATCAGACTTGGCAATCTGACCGGAAGTTAAAGGATCACAGTCAGCGTATGCGGAAAATATCGCAACTCCTGTAAGGATAACTAGAGAAATTGTAAAGAATCCAAAAACATAGCTCCACAAGACGGATCTGCCAATGGAAATGGTCAAAATTTACTTACAATAAAACAAAGTAGATTTTATAATAGGTAAGCTTTTCTTACTTGACAGCATCTTTGAGAGACGGTAAACTACAGTAGCGTTGCACAACGGGTTGATGAACGACAAAAAACAGTCCTGCGAACCCGTTACCCAAAAGGATATTTAACGTGTTGTGTCTCATAAAAGGGTCTACAGTCCAACTAAAGCATTGAAAGTCAGGATATAAAAGTTAATATTGGCTGCATAGGTATTTTAACGAATGTCTTGCAAACTTTTTAAAGATGCAAATGAAGTTCTAAACGTATTGCATACTTCAAAACTTCCAGCCGCCCTCTTTCCCCAGCTATTTCAAATGCCGCTTCGAAGCCACCAGCTTTGGACAAACCTTTTATCACAATTGCTTACAACATGTATACATCCATTGAGTTAATTTTTTTTAAATGTTAAATAGCATATTAAATCCATAAAAAATCATTTCTCTAACAATGCTAGTGTAAATGGTTCCACAGATTGCAATTCCAATAACTGACATCCACAGCGGGAGACCCATCATGGTTTCCAAAGCTATGGCGGGTGCATACATGACAATGCCACTGATAAGTAAAAGCTGAATGATGAAAATTAGAGAGCCCATCCATCTTACTGCGATTGAGTCGAAACGATACTCCAAATACTATAAATAACGTTTAAAAATCTGTTCTATTGCTTTCCATAGCCATAAAAACTTGAAATTGTATAGAAAATTCGTTTACCTTGTAGGCGCTTGTCAACTTGAGTTCATACATTACTTGAACAAATAGGTAAATAGCAAGGGTAATTGTAATTGGGCCCATTGCGGTCATAAGAAACACTTGGCACCCATACGAATACACTTCGGCTGGATAGCCGAGAATTGAGATTGCAGATAAATACGAAACAAGCATTGATGCAGCCACAGGAATCGCTCCCATATTTCGGGAGCCTGTGAGCAGCTCTTCATTATTAGAACTTTTTCTTCCTTTCAATGCATAAAACACACCAATAAATAGGGAAAATATTAGGGTTGCTGCTATCACAATGTAGTCTACAATCCCCAAATAATTCTTTCCAAGTGTTGAACTCATTTTATCGCCCCTAAACTTACACTGGACACAAAATAATTTATAAACTAAAAGCTTTCCAATTTTCTACTAACATTTACATTCACTTTCTTTGATTTTTTCCTAGTCTACTTGGCATACAACTAGAATGCTGGGATGCAATTCTTCATTGGTTGATTACAGATCTTGTGAATGTATGTAACATAAGATATCTATGCAATGCAAAATATTATGCATCAGTCAACATATCAATCAGTAATTCATCATTGTCACACAGCAATAATAAAGAGAACAAAAACAATATCCAAAGCATCCCACACACTGAGTTGATATAGATATGCGTGTCAATTCAAATTGGAAGACTCCCAGATTTTACGCTATACTTGTAACAATCACAAACAATAAGTGATCATACACAATAATAAAAACAATAAAACTCAATCACTTCAAACTAAATAAATAAATCTTGTACCCTTAAGATCTTGAAAATTTTAAAATGAAGCCAATGCAAATTAAACTTCCAAATTTACTGTTTTTTCTTAATTATCACATCGAACCTGCAGTGATCAATCTACCCAAAAAGTTTCGTCTTTACTAAATGAAGTAATCTAATCATTAACTGTTGCAGATAGTAATTTTTAACTTGTGTTCTGGCAGCTAGTCAATGATTGTATGAAATTTGAAATACAGTAAATGCAACTACACCAGTCATTATCTTAGTCAAATTAAAATGTAACGAAAATAGAACTGATTTTGGGATAACTACAGAGCATCATGAACACGGAGAGTTGTATCTACATTTCGTTACTACGAAATACGTTTAGGCAGTAAATAGAAATCGCATGCAACACACATTATTATACAAAACGATAAATGGTTTATAGACATAAGGGCTATTTACTCTAATAGTTATTTTACAGAGTTATTGAGTGATACAAGTCTACATTTTTATTGTTTACATGTCACATGAAATGCAAGCATAATATATACCTATACAAAGTGCATTTCTTTTTTGCATAAATTATATTGTTTTTTATCTTGATCTTCAAACCCAGAAAAGGAACCTCGCAGGTAATTACTAGTCAGATCATGTCGCTACTGATGTAAGGATTGCTACTCGCTGTGAGTGTGACCAAATAGATTGTTTGAAAACTATCTTGACTGATGAACAAGATGGGAATGTAAACTCAAGATTTTCAAACTCAACAAGTTGTACAAAACAAGTCAGGTATTTAAAAGGTAAAAAATGGTATACAGTTTAAAAGGTAACCTGTAGATTTAAACTAGGAAGATAAAAATGCATGGGTATCTACCTGCATTTACTGTATATATGTCTATGTAAATATAAGAAAAGGGAAATTTAGGATTGCTTTATAAACAATGGCACAGGTTATTGTCACTAAAAATTAGGTTTACAGTGTTGGCTTTGTTACGTAGTAAAGCTATGTTCTTACTGAGAATAAGTATTCAACCTCTTAATTTAACTTTTTAGAATATCTAATAGCTATTTGACGCAGGGATGATGATAATGACGCACACTTGTTGCACATACGATGCAACAATAAAGACAATGTTTGTCGATGGCCCTCTCCTAATCGTTAATTGTTTGCGAGTGTATATTAGCTCTCTAGCGTACTTGTGTGATTTTAAAAACAATGGTAGTGGGTGAGAGTCACTTTGGCTTTCAACAGTTCAAACATGTAAATTCTGCTTCAAAAGTCAATATAAATACCCACGTAAAGTATACATAGTGTTGAGTTGAATGTTACCTTAAAATAAGCTTCTAACTATTTGAAAAGATATTGTGTCCGACATTCCAATTTGAACACTAAACGGATCATGCTATGAAAATTGTTTGCATGCTCTAAATTTACTACACCAGCTTTACCCACATATACTTTTAGACTTGTAGGAATAAGATGAACGTGGACATAGGGTGTGGGGCATAGCATTGTCGTTAGGAATTTATGGTTGGTAAAATTTAATTTCGTATGTACATATTTTGAGGTCCAAACAGCAAAACTTGTTTTAGTGGATGACCTTCCTGTGATGATATTATTCATCGAGATGGAAAAACTGAAAATATTACAGATTTGCTGGACGCATGTAGTAATCTTTATAAACATTCAACAGGTCTACGTTCCTTCAAAATATTGTTTTCATTTTGGTGTATTTACTATGAAAGGATACTAAACGGTATGTATATGAATACAGTTTACTTAATGCACATATGCAGCATTATTATGAAAAACTTGCATGCTAAAGGTATTGCACCCCATACGTTTAAATAACACAGCTCTAACTTCCAGCCCGGATGTTGCAGGTCAACTTTTTACAAAAAACTTTATTCCAGTTTTGTAGTAGATAGGTACAGTTTGGTCAGTAAATAAATTCAGAGGAATAAATAAACAAGGTATGATCTTTTATTGCTAGCGTATTTGGTTAGTTGAATCTGGAATGACAAGAGAGGCACGAGTATTAGACAGAGAATTAGCAAGAAGATAGTGGTTTGGCTTATCCTAAATATCAGATATAACTACTCTTGTATTCTTTGTTCGCATTTTGTTTTAAAACAATACTAGTTGACAATTTGACAAAACGTTTTAGTTTATTACACACTGGAATTAGTCATACATCTACAGTTGACTCCACTGATGTAGTCACATGAACTAAAGCTATTTATTCTAACAGAACGTGTGTGTGTTCAACTTGTATACTGATCATTATACGTCATTATTCTTCAGCGGACTGATATTGCCATAATGTGTCCTAAACTATGACATCATAAATCGCAACTTTAAGTGAGCTTGTTGCTGGAAGATCATTTTATTCATAGGTAGATGAATTATGATACGACATCATGATTATTTAAGGCATCTTCTACTACTGCATTAGTTGTATGATAAGGAATAGCAGTACCAAAATTAGACTCAATACAAAACTCAAGCTTAAGCGTTGGTGTTAAAGAATTTAATAGACATATTAGTTAAAATTTCCCGTTGAAATTATACAAAAAGGTACGAAATTATGTATTTTTGTGTGGAGAGATACATATGTAACAACTACATTACATATAGTTAAAAATAAGTAAAACGAAATGATTTTTATTCAATGCCATTCAACACTATTAAACTCACTTTTCTGCACACTGACCCTCGCTTCCAGACAAAATGCATGACATTTGCATAATATCTATATCTCTCAATTTTAGATACCAAATACAATGTGTTGACAATGGATTTTTGTTGAGATACATACTTACTTAAAATTAATTAGCAAATTTATAACCAAGCATGACAATAAGTATTGCTGCTCTAGGACATTCGCTATTTTTGTACTTTGAGTATAATCTAACAATAAACCACAACCATATTACACAATCGAAATAAAATTCCCCATATATATATATATACAATGACAGCGACATTCATACATTCTCCAATCGTCAAATCAGACTATCTAACTTTATACCTAACAAAAATATCATACAGCAGCTATAAATGAATTTGTAGACCTCTAAAAATACATATCGTCCATAGGCACCTGCTGTTGTATTTTTGTCCGTCTGAAGAGTAATTGCGCTGACTTCTTTTTTTACATATTGAAAACTTGGTTTGTCGCAATCACAGGTCTGGTTTGAACTCGATAACCTCGTTCAATGTTATGAGCCTTAACAGAGCCAAGTTCACTTCTCTTGTTCTCCTGACCTACAGCGTCATCCTATTAGCTACTAACGTTCACTTTGGGCAACTCGATAACCTCGTTCAATGTTATGAGCCTTAACAGAGCCAAGTTCACTTCTCTTGTTCTTCTGAAAGTTAAATGAAGATGTTAACATAAAAATTATACTATTATTGGCTCCCCAACCCAATATTTACTCAATGGAACTATAAATGTATTCAAGGTTCTATTTAACTTACACTTTTCAGGGATGACAAGTATTCCATTATATCCCTTGAGTTAACTGGTATGTAATAGTTACGAGGGTACTGATAATGCTGTTCTGACCTTTGACTCCGGCTTGGTCGTAGCGAGTTTAGTATGATGCCTTCATTTAAATCAATAACATGTTCACCGTGCCCAAAGTGAACGTTAGTAGCTAATAGGATGACGCTGTAGGTCAGGAGAACAATTCTGAAAGTATTCACCATGGTCTTCAGAATATTTTGGCGAGAATCCAGATGTGTTTTATAAAAGGACAAGCCGTTTATATCAGAACATTAAGCAATCACAGCGAACATTATGAAACATTTATGTCCGATTTTTTGCAATTTACAGGGCATTTATTATAACAGTTTTTGTAATCCTTCCTGCCCAGACTTTTAAAATGAACTGACCAAATTTGTTAGTAAGTTTCGAATAAGTTTAATCTTAGGTATTTAATTAAATAAAAGGGAATTTAAACACATTTTCTCTTTTATTGTCATTGTATTCATTATTATAAAATCTCTGATTTACTTTCCACTCTAAGATTTTGCATGATAAGAAAAGTTTCAAACAAAACAAATGTCGTTTTAGTACGGTTCCTTAATCACAAAACAAAAACCATAATCATAGAACCATAATCATGTCATATGCTACATATTATCTGAAATTATGTTAAATTAACGTATGCATACGCATACATGTAGGTTGCTAGCAGATAACAATTTTTAAAATGAAAACAAGCAAACAAGGCGTATGTATTTGTTATCAAAAGTTATTTGAGATAGGACAACAGTGTATTAAGGTGTTTAACGC
>JAHZNG010003011.1:0-16527 GCA_027744375.1 Orchesellides sinensis
GCGGGAAACCGACTTCGCACACGCAATGAACGGATATTTTCCGGCTAGCGGATTTCGGTCAAAACGGATTTTTTCCGACCGGATTAACTCCTGACACGAATTGTAAAGTACTTTACACTTTTCTATAAGCCCCAAATCACGAATACCTAGAAATATAGATATCAAAATTGCCTGGCGTGCAACAGAAATAAAGGAAGCATAAGTATATTTGTTGCAGTTTCTTTCGTAAATCAAACACATGATGTGTAAATGGTCATAACTCAGATCTTGAAGCATTTTAATTATTCTCAATTATTGGTTCAACGAAACTCCAGAACTTTTAATCAGTGGCGGATACGAACATTCAATACACTGATCTATGAAAATTAATATGGATACATTAATATTGTAACAATTTAGGTTTTACTAATTATTTAGCATTTCAATTGCTTTGTGACTGTCAAAACGCTTCAAGAAAGGATGACGAATAAAAAATTTGCACTTAGAACTGTCGCCCAGCTACTTTTGCTTTTACTTTTAAACTTTCTTTTGTGTGACAAATTACTTAATACTAGGCTATGAGAAATAAGGTTATAACTTTTACGAAAACTTTGCACATGCATTATTGATGATAAAGGGACTTTGTGTGCATGTATACATGCTTTATTGATTCTGACTATGAGAATCTGAGAGACAGTGTCTCTAGTTTTACATTACGCTTATATTTAATAGGTTTTGAATAAATGGTTTACACATACATTTTTAAATTCACAAAGTAGATCTGTCAAAGGCATAAAGCTCAAGAATGTCTTCTATAAAAGGACAGTCGAAGTCAACTTTTGCGTAAACTAGTGTAAGTTTCACATATTCCAACATATTACATTTTGATAAAAATAGCTACATAAACCAAACCATCAAAAGTTTAAGTCACGAGGACATGCGTATATGAAAGAGAGCAAATTATTCTCACACAAAAAGCGAGAAAATGTCAATTTTATTGTCAAACTCTCAAAATAAAAAGAGTATTTACTCAAGTCTTCAGACTTCAGCAAAAGTTTCATTTAGACAAATGATGACATCTTTCTAATATTTTTTGTCTTTTTTACACTGTATTCCCTATAAAAATACGTGTCAAATATTACGCCAAAACTGTAACTATATCTGTAAACCAGTTTTAGTTTTAGCATCAAAAAAGTAACTACGGCATAGATACTATTGGATTTGTAACTTGCAAATCATCTTTATACTTCGGAAATGAGAGAAGGGTTAAAATAAGATGTAGTCTAGAATTTTGTTATTAGAATTATCATTACCTACAAGGCTGCCAAATATAGGTCACCAAAGATTCAGCGCAAGAGTGAAGCCTGTTATTCGAGTAAAACAATTTGACACTAATTTATCATACTTCTGATGGAATTATATACTATTACTCAGGTAATCTCCTACAAATTGTACACTGCAGCACAACCTGAATTAATTAGAAAATGGTTGTGACTGCAATAATGCTTTGAAACAATGTTGCAATTGCAAGGTTGCTCTGTATGCGGGTTTATAAATCTACTTCTAGAACAAGGGTTTGTGTAATTATTTTACCCAGATTGTATAATAATGTAAAATCAATGATGACTACGGATGGACTACCATAACCGGTTACGCATGCATTGTGCTCCTTCCATAAATAAGCTATAAATGACCTTGACCTTGGGAAATTTTGTATAAAGCGACTAATTTGCGAAAAACAGCTAGTTTTGGAAATGATGCGAATAAAATGTGAAAGTGGTAGAGAAAGCACCATGTTGTTTCTTAGTATGCAAATATCTAAATAATTAACGTAAGCGGTCGTTTAAAGTGTTAAATAACAAAATATGCAATAGTTCTACCCATATGGTACAGGTACAACAAACAAAAGTATTCTCCATTTTGTAAGTCGCCTGGTTTCATAGTCAAACTTGGCAAACCTACTTCACCAAATACCTATTTTCTTCGCAATCGCAAGCTTCTTTTTATTGACTTCCGAAAATAATAGCTTTCCAATGTACAAAAAATATCTTGGGATAAAAGAAATAAACCAAAAGAAAACTTTTATCCGGAGAGATTCACTGTTTACCTTTCCATCTCAACTATTTTTGTATTGATTACCTCTGCAACTTTTTTAATTCAATAGCTTTCACTTTTCGTTCTTTCGTGTCATGTCACTCACTTTCATCAAACAATAATAACTTGCGTGGAAATTAACACATCTATTCAACTTTTTATGAACAAATGATCTTGATGCATGTTTCTTTATGATAAATCTGCTGATCATAACATACATACTTACACAGGTATCGATAAATACTGAAGTTTCATTTCTGTTATCATTCATTATATAACGTGATCACATTTTCGGTGTGGAATGTGGAATATTGCATGGGCTATGGACTATTATTGGGACCAACAGAATACCAAATATAAGAGTAAAGTTGTAAACTCAATTTCCTTCACCAGCACACTTTTAACACTTGGAAATTCTTTAGTTTACCTAAATAAACGTTTATGAGTATGGGACCAGAAAAATTTGTTATTTGATTTAATCTGATAAATTGTATTGAATATAATAAAAGCGAAGTTTACTTTGTCAAAATCGTCCGAAATTTTTTAGAGTTTGGGAAACTTTTAGCAAAAGTTCTGATTGCATCCATTCCGAACCGTAACATATACTCTAATATATATGCCCGAGAACCAATGTATGTAATAGTCAAATGCGGTTATGTACATTATATAAACCGGGTTATCCACTTTAACTAACGTAAAAATCTTCCAATTTTACTTCTCAACACAAGCGAGTCTATTTTAGTAAGTTGTTGAGAAAACTAAGCTTGAATGGAAAGAAAACGGCAGTTATTGCTCGCTCTACGTGGAACGCATATTGACAGTCAAACAAATGAAACGAAAATTTAGTTCGGCTTCAGATTCCAAATTGTAAAGAAAGTTGAATAGTAGTAGAAAGGTCGGTCGATCGCCCATCAACTTAACTTATCTAGAAAATCTCTTTTTATCAAAAGCTTTACTGTTCAATCATCAATATCAGCAATGTTGCAATACTTCGCATATTACATAAACCCAGTGAAAGAGTGAAAGCATATTATTTTCATTCAAGATTTATTCTATTTCACTTCCATTCGTTCACTGTAGTTTTCCAAGAAATTCACGACCTTGGATAAAAAAAATTATACTTTATCGTTTAAATTAGCAAAGATAAAAACGAGCGCATTGATGAGTCACACAAGATCAAGCCTTTTTAGCAAATCTAAAAGCAACAAGCCTTTAAATTCATTTCAGAAACCTACCGTAAAGCAGCAGCAGCACTACTAAACTACTTCATCACAAAACAAAAAGGTAATTGCTGAACATACTAATAAAAATAGTTTATTTCGCCGTAGTTATTTCCGGTATGATACAGTAACACAGAAAAGTCATGTAAACACTATGATGCCCTGTATGCAGTCATATGTATACGATTGTCAAACTTTGCTCGATGCAATCGCACTACTGGAAGACCCAAATCCTTTGCAGTTAAGTCATGTATGCAAGTTACAATAACACATCCGTGAAACTGTGATAGAATGACTAAGTCCGGAGTTAAAGGAACATTTCCCTGGTTGTTTACATTCTTTTAAAATGTTACGGTTTATCCAACAGAACTGCAACAGCATGAGTGCAGGTCACAAAGTATAATCATATCTTACCCAGACGCATCCTAGGACCACCGATATGCTTTATTTGCAAGGGAATGCAAAACTGCGATTATAGGACTTTTTGGCATGAACAAACTCTTATAAATAATATGCATTATAATTTATATAACAAGTAACTTCCGAAACCTGCATTCCCGTAGGCCACCATAATTGTTAAATGGCTCACTACATCTGAATTGCCTGTTCAGCTTCAGCCGCAATGGATTTCATTCAGTCACTGTAAGTATACTTTTGTTGCATTGAAAGGGTATCAGAGCTTAAAAACAAATATTCTGCAAAATTCTTCCGTTCACTGCATATTCTTAACTTGTATATAAAATCAGTTTGCATTATTTTTGGTACCGTAAGCATTTGTCTGTTGCTTTACAAGCATATTAATGTGAGGTTTCCTATGCAATATTTTCCATCGTGTGGTTACCGATGGACTGTCTCCTTTCCAAATCCCAAATATTGTTTGAAAATGTACAGACGAAGGGAAAAGAGTTGGTGTTGCTGGTGGTGGTGGGTTAGATATCAATTTTTTATGTATGTAATCTCGTGCACTCACAACAACTACTATAATAATGGAGTTGAACTATAAAATGTTTAATGGGTCATGCAACCTACATATATTCTGTGTAGGTACCAAAGATTCAGTCGGCTCTAAATATAATATGCTGGAAAAAATGCCATGCTATTGGTAGTCCATTATAGTGAATGGATGCTGGATGAACACATTTGTTCTGATTCCTCTGCATGGGAAAAGGAATAAGAACAAAGACTTACGTATACAAAAATGTATACTGATGAGAAAGGATTGGTCTTGTTGAAATGAAGAGAATTGAGAAGTGGACAGTCAAAATGAGAAAATGGAAGGAGGGGGAGGGGTTCGGAGCTAGAATGAGGAGAACTTCAATGTTCTGCCGTCAACGAAGTAGGATATTTATGGATCATGATTAAGACATTGCTAAGTGATCTAGTTAATGAGCATTTTTAGGATATACACGGAGTGGGAGTGGTTTAGTATAAGTATCTACATGCGTAAAAATAAGCGAGCCATAAACCGAGGTAATTTTTTAAGTAAACGTAAAACAAATTATCAAAATCAAATGAATGATGACTAAGATGTGGCAGACACTATAAAAACAAGTTAAAAATGACTGATGGGGTATGCGTAATTACTAATCTGATTTAAAAATAGACAACAAATACCTAAGCTCTAGTTAAAATGACATACCAAGTAATCTTAGTCTAAATTAAATACAATAGAACTAGTAGCAAACTTACATATAACTTACAAAATATTTTAGTCTCTATTAGTCTCTTTTAGTCTCTACAAAATATTTTATTATTTTTTAGAACTTATCAATTACGGTTAATAATTCAGTCGGCTTAAGTACTAAAATTAACTTATCTATAAAAATAACAGATTCACGCAAAGATGAGAATTAATTTTTAAAACACATTTTTATTTAACAGCAAAACTTGGTTCAGAACATGGCATTTTTTAGAAGATGGAGGTGTTTACCATCATTGTTGGAGGGAAGAAAGCAGATCGTAGAGTGGACGTTACTGGTGGACGTGGAGATCCTCTTAGCACGACGACAGTTGACGCTGGTAGAAGGAGGCGGTAGCGGCGGCGACGACGACGACACCAGTGGACAGAGCCTGAGAAGCCATCACGGTAGTTGGGGGAGCTGGAGGGACAAGAACAACATAAAAACAATTAGAGCTAATCCCATCTTGCACAGTTAACAATCACCAAGAGCATTTTACACGATTAATTTGCACGATTAAAAAATACGGGAGGTTTGTTCGCATTTACCTGAACTGGTTTNACGGGAGGTTTGTTCGCATTTACCTGAACTGGTTTTATTATTTGATTCCTCAGCAGCAGCGGGGCTGATCGCCATCATCAGCATGGACATCACGACGACAATGGTAAAGAGGGCCTTGACGACTGCCATTTTTATTGAGACGCTCCAACGGCTTTAGAACACGGGTATGACACAAACGGATGAAATCCGGACACTTTTGGTTGATATATTCTCACAGAAATCTGGTCGAGATACCTAAAAACTCAGACAATCAAACGTTCAAAATTAGATTCTTGCCTGGATTCCAAAATGGTTGAAAAAATAAACCAAAATATGAAATTCTTACGAAATTACACGGATAAACAGGAAGGACAGTTGTGAACAGAGTGGAAGACGAGTGAAAAACTGACAACTTTTTTGAAAAGAGCAGAAATGAGGGCGAGAAGAAATCGGCTGGTATTTTTCTGCTTGGTTGCATAAGGTCAGGTCATGATGGCTGTTGGCAGTAAACAAGATGCTCCCAATGTTGTAACCACAGCGACCTTGCGTTTTCAAGTTTACGTGAGACAACATGTTTCTTCAAGAAGGTTCTAGATTGTTCCAGGAGAAATCTGTACACATAAAATGAATTTTAATACACAAGTGCATTTAATTTTGGAGTGTATTTAGAACACGAGTGTATTTTACATTTTATGCATTCTTTAATTTACCTATTTATTTATTTGATAAAATATATTTTGACATTAAATTGAAGCTCCTAACGAAAGGATACAGCTTTATTATTATTATTACCTATGTTATTATGTCTTTACTTCTCAAAGGTCAACCGTGGGCTACCATGAAGACCCTTACAAAAGCTAATTTCGGGTTTTCTTAAGTCTTGTAATGTAATACAGCTTTATTAGTGGGCATACATTAATATCCACATCCAGATTTTGATCCAGTACTCTATTCGAAATTCTAGTGATCATGCATGATATGCAATACTTTTGAAATACTGTTTAAATATCTTTATCCGGTGGCATCTTGATCTTTATTTTACTACTATTGTACTATTTATGCAGATAACATAGATTATTTCTATATGCATATATGGAATACAGTACACTAGTATCATATCAACAATGGACATTATGTGTTAAGTAAGTGTGCGTGGAACGGGAATGGAACTCTGAAAAGATTAAAATTTTTGTAACAATTCCATGAATATGGATTTCTTGTACGTGTATTACGCATATAAAGATACATATGCTATCTAGTATCTCTAGTAAACAAAGGAAACCCGAGCGAGCGGAACAAGTCTGATGGTCAAGGTCGCTCTAAACAACACAAATGGAATTCAGGATATTTTTTCCAGGAAGCAAATAAGTATGCCTTGTTCATATACTATTGTGACATTAGGTAAGTCCATGGTCAAGGTCAACTTTCCCTTTGCCTTGCAGCAATGTTCTTATGTATAAAATATACAAGAAAAGGGAAATTGGTTTATGACAACATGGCACAACTCTCATTCTCATACACAATGCCCCACTTTTAGTTTAGTATAGCTGGAGAGAACTTCGTACAATTATCCTAACGCCCAGAGTGCCATTTATCATGGGTGGAGTCATAACATAAAATTTTTTTACAATAATTTTGGGTTTTTATTTGCGAAAGAGAAATCATTACACTAATACACAATGGAAACCATAATTAGCCCCCCGTGCTGTTTTTTACCACCTGAGGTAAAGATATTAAAATCAAAAAGTGTCTATTGGGAACAATTAAGGTTTAAGTATTTACTAGAATTTGCAATTTACACTTAACTTGTTTATGTTTCTGTAGATTTTGGAAATAATATTTGGCCATTTGGGTGATCCCAGTGATCTACTCCATGTCATGCGTACGTGTACTCAGTGGGAACGTATTCTGGAACCAGAGAAGCCCATCATTTTGCTACTCAACGCCTTCCCAATCGTTTCCAAGCACCTATCACATAAAGACATTCTGTCCTGTCGGCAACTATGCAAAAGACTCAAAATGACTATTGATCAACTGGTGGAGCGCTGTCATCTTATGCCATCCTATTCCAAAGGTCCACACTTCTCAGATTTATATTGGGATCCTGATGCCCTTAATTCCAGTTTTAAACAGTGGCTCACTAGTTGCTACACATTTCCTCTAAGCTCCCATATTCCAGAGAAGTTTAATTGCATGATGGACACCCACATGGGAAATCCTTTCATTGGCAGATCAGCCTCCTTCACCTTCTTTGCGGACCTACTAAACTTTCACCATTATCAAAATGCATCTTATGAAAGCTTCATGCACTTTCTCACTCGGTTTGGACATCATCTCAGAAAATTCACACATTCTCTCCCAATGGTTATCACTGGCCACCCTGAAAATGTCCAAATCTTAAGCAGAGTGTCTATATCAGCAATGCTCCACCTACCCACCATTTTTAGATACCTGAGTCAATTGGAGTATTTAAACCTGGACTGGTTTATGGACAGCAGGAAGCATTCAAGTAATACCTTCAGTCTTCAGGAATATGAAGACGATATCCTGGGTGGCAGTAGGATATCCTTCCCTCCCATGAAGACCCTTACCGGTTTAAACTTCAATGTCGTCGGGAAATACTCTGTTGGATTTGGTCTTTGCCTTCTTCGAAAATATGGACTTCAATTGAAATCTTTTGCTTGCACTGCCTCATTTTTGGAATCCGATAACATAAATATCACCATTTTGAATGAGCTACTACCAAATGTGAAGCACTTTAAGCTTATCGACGTGACACCAGTTGGACTGGAAAAACTAAGTCGTGTCCATTGGCGCTTGGAACATCTTCAACTGCAGAGTAGTGGTAATGGAAGACAGAAAGTGGTTATTAGTGATTTAGGAAAAACCCTAGAAAGTTTTGGTGACACATTAGTCAAGCTGCAGATTGATGTCCAACTGAACGCTTGTGAAGGAACAGATGAGCATTGGACGTTTCAGCTTTCAAAACTGAAGCAATTCGGTACCCTTATGAGCAACCTGAAGGGCAGCACCTGGTTACTTAATAAAATGCAGGTTACGTGTAGAAATCTGGAAGTGTTGGATTGTCACCTGGACTATGACCCGGAGAAGGAGCGAAGGAGTCATACAGTGTTGGCCAGGTCACTCCAGGAAATAATGCCAACCCTGAAAAAAGTTCGGGTTTGGCATGGGTATTTTAAAGTGTATGAATCTTAGCAAATGGAATTGTACTAAATATGTAAATGCATTCTATAAATTGAGCTAATAGTAAATAAATTATAATTAACAAAGATAGAAACAATAAAAACTAATGCTTTTTATTACTTTTTTATCTCAAAATTACGCATTATTTACGCATACTCCTTTTGTCCAATCACATCAAAGTTAAAACAGTAAGCCCCACCCCCACCGTTGTTCTTTGTTGTAATTATTGTAAAACGACACAAAGATAAAAAATACACTTTGTCTAATCATTGCTAAAGAACAGTTTTGGGTTGTGGTAATTACATAAAGAGTACTTCTTTACATGTGCAAACATTAAGGATGTACTCTTTATTTATACAGCATAGTCATAAGTTGTTTGCGATGAATGCATTAAGTACAGAGTATTAAATTTGTGTATATTAGTGAGGCAGCATGGACAGATGGACAGCTGGATGGATTTGGCTTGGCATCTGGAAAACCCTATCGAGGGAGGGTGACGTGTGAAAGGGGATATCAGCTGGAGTGGGATTGTGATGGAAACATGTATCGAATTATCGATAAAGCTGGAGTGTGAACGGGTAAGTAGGCATAAAATGTCAAAATATCTTTTTCAACAAATATTTTTTCCAGCACGTGAATTAACTTTGTTGTTGGTTGTGAAATATATTCCAGACTTGGGCTTTCCAGTGTGTTTTTGCAGCGTTTCCAGTCAAAATTAGGTTAAAGTGAAGTATTAGGTTGAAAGCGGATTTTGTGAGAGAATGTCAGACGAAGAGCCATCCACCACCCCTCCAAGGGAACCCTCTCCTCCTCCAAGTGATGCCTCTCCACCTCCGAAGACCAATGATGAGGAAAAGGAGCCTTCTACAGAACCAAATCCCCCTCCAGAAGCCCCTGTTGTCTCTAGTATGAAGTCGTTTGCAGACAAGAGGAAGTCGAGGGTTAGCATTGCGGCACCTCTGGCTACTGAAAGTGTTCGCATGTCGATGAGAGGGCTTCAATCAAATAAAAGCAGTTTTGCAAGCCTGAAATCCAATAGGAGTCGAAGGACAACTGGGGACACAGATTGGGGGGATGATGATGCGGACGAAGAAGACGAAGATGACTTTGGTCAAGCTGCGCTGAATGCAAAAAAGAAGGAGGAAGATGGATTCAGGGAAAGGGCTGGCAGTTGGGCATTGGAGGATGATGAAGAGGAAGAAGAGGAGGGAGAAGGGGAAGAAGAGCATACTGAGGAGCAAACAAAGACAAGACAGGATGGGGATGATGAGGACAGGGATGATACTGCCAGTGTGATGGGCAAGAGTAGTGTTGGTGGCGGGGGAATGATGGATCTGCTAGGGAGGAGCAAAGCGGCCAAGGAAGAGTTGGCAGCGAAGGAGTTGAAAGAGCAGGAAATGAAGAAAAGGAAGAGGAAAAGGAAAATGAGCAAGGCCAAAGAAACTCAGAGGAAGGATAGTGCCAAGGATGTGTCGAGGAAGTCAAGTACGAAAAGTCAGAAGTCGGAGTGGGTGGAGCCTGAGTATGAGTCGGAGGATTTTATTTCAAGACCTGTTAAGACATCTGACGATGTTCCAGATGACATTTTAAAGTTTTAGTAAGTATACAAGTATAAAATTAGTTAAGATACTAATACTTTAAGTTTATGAATAATTATGAATTTCACATATTTTAGTGAATCCTACGGTTATGACTCAGGCAGAAGGGACAATCTTCAGATGATTGATGACAACACGCTTATCTATATCACCGGAAACTACCTCCATTTTTATAGTATTCGGGAGTCTGAAGTGTTCCTGTGTCGACGGGCTGCTCAAGGATATGGACTAGGACATATTGCACTCCATCCCTCCAAAGCTTATTTCGCTGTGGGAGAAAAAGGAGCGAATCCTGTTATTGTCGTTTATACCTGGCCTAGTGTGTCCATTCATAGGATTTTAAAAAGGGGAACTACGAAAGGATATTCATTTCTTAATTTCAGGTAAACTAATATTGACCTACTTTTATTTAGCCATATTATATAATTAGTAATGGGAAACGTAACATGATATACTTTATTTTATAGTCCCGATGGAGAAATCCTATGCAGCCAAGGCATGGATCCTGACTATATGCTCACAATTTGGGACTGGAACCGTGAAAAGGTCCTACTTCGTTGTAAGGCTTTTGCAAATGACGTATTTCGTGTGACTTTCTCCCCTTCGAATCCCGGTGACTTGACCACATGCGGCGTGTGTGTGAAATTGTGGGGCTTAACGAGGAAACTCTCCACAAAGGTGAAATCACCTCCCTCATCATGATTCCTGAAATCTCCGAGGTTATCACAGTGGGCAAGGATGGCTACCTGAAAATTTGGGACGTGGACACAATAGACATTGCTGACACCCTTGTAGACGACAGTGGTAAATATATTGTAGAGCCCACAAACGAAATCCGTTTAGCAGGTGACGCCAGGCCGCAAGGATGCATAAAGAACATTGCTGCACCAAGCGATCAAAATATTTGGTTCGTGCAAGACTCCTGGGGGCGGGTTTGGAACGTGAACATTACCACCGCCATTGCAGATAATGAGTACTCTCCAAGCATAATATTTTACGCACCTGGAGGGGCCATCAGTTGTTTGGCGACGGCCGTGGAGCACAGCATTATGTGTATTGGGACTACAGGGGGACATCTCTGGCTCATGGACTACATTACAAAGCAGACATTAGTAAGAAGACATTATAAGGTGCCCGTCACCAAGTTATTTTGGCTACCGCTTAGAATGGATCCTCGTGGTGTCACTTTTCTTGTTGGTTTCGGCGACGGAACCATAAGAAGCTATTCACTTCAGCCAATATCCGCAGAGTCACGATTAGAGGAGGAAGAAGATATGGACGATGACTTTCAAACTGGCCAGCCATTTGAAATTGGGCTCAACCAAGTGCTCCGCTTTTGCAAGGGCGCCATCAATGTTATGAAATTTGATGAAGACAATGAGATACTGTATGTTTGTGGGGATGATAGGACACTTTGGGGAGTTTACCTCTATTATGATGATGAAGAAGACTGCACTGTTATGGAGCCATTGGCTTATTTCTCAACACCCTTTTCTGTTTACCATTTGGATCTACACCCGGTGAAAAGTTACAGGATGATACTGGCAGGCAAGTCAGGAAGGGTTGCAGAGTGTAGACGTCCAGATTGGGTAGAAGTGAGTTAAATTTTATGTATTTATGATTTAAATTTAAATTTTATTTTAATTTTTTAGTAAAGTAGTAATTTTTAATTTATAGTGTGTGACGGACAAGACGTTTTATCAGGGAAAGCTTCATGGACGAAGATGGTGGTTTAATTCAATGAAGAGTGAAAGGAGGAAAATGGAAAGGAGGGAGTGGAGAAAGGTGGAGAGGGAGAGGAGGATTGGAGAGTTGAAGGAAGACATTAAAAGAAGACAAGCTGCAAATATTCCGGTGGAGGAGGATATTGAGCTGGCGAGGTTAAATGAAGAGTTTAGGAAGGCTCAGCAGGCGGATGATGAGGAGCCCATTTATAAGCCTGAGAAACCTTCAGAATTTTTGGGTATTGAAGTTTTATTCATGAATCATGATAATTCAGTTAATGATAATGCATGTAAATGTAATTATGTTGAGATGCATTTTAATTTTAGAGTATTTATTTATAGGAATTTACTACCATATTAATCCCAACGTTGGAGATGAGAACAACATGGCAAAAACATTCTTTATCCACATGGGAGACTATGATGCAGGCTATATTTACGAATGCAAGTGTACCAGACCTGAAATTGGAGGATTCCATGGGGTTCCACCTACGCCACCGTTAGTTGATGATGTAGCAGTAAGATGTCATTTAATAAGTGAAGACGATGAATATCTCCTGTTTGGAATGGCGGATGGATCGATAAGAGTAATGCCGAGGGTGAATATTGAAGAGAAGATAGAGCAGATGCGGTTGGAAGCTGAGGCAAAGCGGAAGAAGGAGTTGCAAGCAGAAAAGGGTGACGCTGAAGAAACGGATGCAGATCCAAAATCAGACAATGAAACAGAAGCGACTACAGCGCCACCAATTACAGCGGATATGGAGCAAAAACCTGGGAAATCGGTTGATAAAAAAAAGAGGAAAAGCAAGTCGGGACCACCTCCGTTTCAGCAGTCAATTTATCCTTATGATCTGGAAAACTTTTTTGCTTTGCCAATGCATGATCCGAATAGAGGGGCTGTAAAAGAAATGGCGTGGAGTGGGGATGGGCAGTTTTTATTGTCTGTGGGGGACGACGGATCTATATTTTCATACCGGTGGGACCCTGATGGTTATTTGGAATATCCGACGGATAACCTGCCGAATTCCAACCTACCGACTGAAACATTGGACTATGAGTTTTTAGCGGATGAAGAAAATCCAATGATGTTGACTGTTGAAGAGACAAAGCAAAAAGAGGAGACGGAAAAAGTACATGGGCTCCAAGAAGAGTTTAAGGAGGATGGTAATAGCTACATATATTGTATATATATTTCCGGTTTCTCTGTTTCAACTCGACATAAAAAATTGCTTTGGTATCTTGAAACCTCTTCATTAATCTATTTTAGTGAGGGCGGAATTGAGAGACCTTCGGGAAGTTTTCCGATCTATTAAACAGAGAAATAAGGAAATCCCAGAGCACTACAGGTTGGGCGAGGAAGAGTTAAAGTTGCCAGATGAAATTTATGCAGAGTTGCAATCAAAGTTAGATGAGGAAGTTGAGGAAATATTTCGGATTCATGAGTATGAGGGTGCGGAAACAATTGTGCAGATGGAGAAAATTCAGAAAAACTTTTTTAATTTTTTGCTGTTCCCCCATGTAATAGTAAAGGTATTGTCACCAAATATATAAAGTAAAAAACACAGTTAGGGCAAGACATATATGTAGGCAAGCAGCTAAATCTGCAATGTTAATCCTAATTATTCTCTTCGTGTATGATAGGATATCAGTCACAAGATTCAAACGCACACCATCCGGCAAAAGAAGTTATCGGAGGAGTTCCAACAGTTGAAACAGAAAAATGATGAGATTATACAGAAGGAGCAAGACACGATGGACTATGACTTTGATGTGAAGCCAAGCGAGGTGGTGGAAGAGGCGGAGCCTATTGTACGGGTGTATGCCAAGGATATCATTGGCGAGTATGAGCATAAGCTGCCTGGCTATGATGTGGAGACGGTTCATAACATAAGGCATTTGGAGAGAAGGCTGTCGGAGAGATATCATCGAGAGTGTGCGGTAAAGAAAGATGTGCATAATTATTCGATTATTCAACTAATTAAAAATTAAGAAGTTATTGAGGAATATGTTTATGTGTGAATAAATTTAGTGGGCAGACTTAATCAAAAGAAAAATCCAGAAAAATTTCGTGGATCCGGAAGACAAGGCCAGGTTAGAGTATGCTAAGGACAATCGTGGTGACTTTAAACTGCAAGCAAGTGAAACATTTCTGGGTGACCATAGCTCTATTGCTGAAAGGCGTCAGAAGATTATCAACTTGAAGCTTTGGATTCATGACTTGACTGAAGATTACAATAAGAAGGTGATGGAGTGTAGGGATGAGAAAATAACAATACTTCAGGAGTGTCGGAAACTTGAAGAGAAAATAAGATTGGTACATCCTTATCTTCCATCTGACTTGAGAAGAAAAATTCCACCTATTTATGAAATGGAGCCTTGTGAAATGCCTGAGAATACTTTTGATATAACTGTGCAAGACGTGGAGTATGAAGAGAATACTGAGTTGGCTCAAGCAGGGTTGTTGGAGTATCGAGATCAGTTGAATGAGGAACTGTATGGGAAGATGAGACCCGAAAAGGTACTTAGTTTGGATGAAGAGATTAAAGATTTCATGGCACCGTCCGTGAGAAACACGAAGAGTATTGATTTGGAGTTTGAGAACATGACGGTGCATAAATACCGGAAGTATTTGTTTCATCCAAAGTATGAAAGGGAACAGACCAGGTTGGAAGCGTACATGTGGCCAAAGCTAATGGAGCAGGAAATGCTGTTTAAAGAGTTGCTGGGAATTATTGAGTATTTCCACATGAGAGTAAAGTACCTGCACGATTTGAAGATCAAGATGGACATTGATTTGCATTTGAAGCAGATTGGCTTGTTGACGCTGATCAGAGAGCTGGATATAGCAAAAGAGTTTGAAGCGCAGGAGAAAGGGATATTGGAACGGTTGCGAGTACAAAAGGAAGAGTTCCACGAGGCAAGGCATAAGATGGACAAGATAAAGAAGAAGATGACAAGGATGAATGCGGAAGTTAAACGGTTGGAGGGGGAGCATGCTGTAAATACAAAAGAAGTCCAAGCAATTATTGGCGAGAAGGGGAAGTGGACAGATTATTTGATGAAGGTGTTCAAAAAGAAAGTCAAGATGGAACAACCACCGCCTGATGAGAATGCGGAGGAAGGGGTGATTATGAAAAGAAATTCGAGTAGTTCAGAGTCCAGCGATGGAAGTGAATCAACCAGTCAGGATACTGGGTCGGATTTGTATAAATTGCCAAAGATGAGGCTGGATGTGAATGTGTGTCCGGAACATTTGGACAGAGGAATTTACAATAAGGTGGTTGAGTTGAGGACAAGGAAAGCGGAGGTGGAAAGACAGATTGATGAAGCTAAGAGGAATGCGGATAAGGTTGCTGAGGACTTTTTGGAGGTGGAGAGGATTTATAAAAAGTTGGAAGGCAGGTTGACGGATACGGGACAGGATATTAGGGTGTTGCAGAGAAGGAGGCAGAAGAGGATGAATGAGTTGAAGTGCATGCTTATCATGAGGGTTGATCAGATAAAGTTAGCCAAGAAAGGACAATTTTTTTATAAAACATGATAATTATAAAGTACTAATGCATTTTTTATATATTATGCAGCTGTGTCGATATGGAAGACGTTGGTGAAGCGAAAGGTGGCGTCTTTGATAAGCTGGTGAGGACTTTTCCGAGTGAAAATAAAATTCTTGTATTTCCCAAAGGCGAAACAGACCATTTGGAAGTGAGGTCCACCGAGTTGTCAACAATGACGGTGACAGAAAAAGAGAGAATGAAGTATGACTGCATTGATTTATTTAAAGTTATAAAAATATAAAGGAAATGTATTTAATATAACTTTATTTTATATAGAAACGGTCGTCAAATGCATCTCCGCCTAATTGAAGAGCTGAAAAAGGCAGAAAAACGTGTGGAAGCTCTCAAAGTTAAAGTCAAGAAAGAAATGGTTTTGAAATTTGGACGAGAGGTGGATCTAGACAAGGTTTGTGCCGCAATAATAAATTTAGAGCTGCTTGACAAGGAAATCCAACTGGACAAACTAAGACGAATTCACTACCGTCAGCGGACGATAGCTATTAACAAGATATTAGACGCCAAAGAAGAGTTGACAGGGGAAGTAAGGGAGAATTCAAATTTGAAGATTTTAGAGGCAATGATTTTAGAGAGACGGAGGGATCTGGACTACTTTGTCTATAAAGCTGAGCGGGATGGGGAGAGGAAGCAAATGCGGGAAGAGAGTCGAAATCAAATTAAGGATCCTGCTAGGGATAGATCAGGCTCGAGGGTATCTAGGGGAGCAAGTAGTTTCAGTCAGAAAGACTCCCGCTCTCCATTTACCCAAATTGATGAAGAGATTGATGAGCTGAAAGAGAAAATTAGACAGTATGAGATGCGTGCGAAGGCATTACGACATACGCTGAAGGTGTGCAAGAGGAAGTCTGGCTTGCCGCCTATCCTCAAGTTGGAGAGAAATGCAGGACCTTGTGATAAGTTAGAGAGTGTTAAGAAGA
>JAHZNG010003012.1:0-11696 GCA_027744375.1 Orchesellides sinensis
CATCAAAAACAGCTTTTTACAGCTTTAGCCAACACCGCTACCACCACCGTGACGAAGCTTTTATCATTTTCAGTGTAATTATTGTAATTAGCCAGGACAATGACAACAAATAAAAGAGAGGCATATATTATTGCATACAAGAGCATCTTCATCATCAAGAGACCACACCAGACCAACACGCACGAATGTCATATAAAAAGAGGGGACAAGTACTTATGTATTGTTAAATGAATGAGAGATGAGATATACCAGGACAAAAAAAACTGAGGTGCACTTGTTGTTCCCTTTAAACAACATTTCAGTTGGACTGGTGGTAAAGGAGACGCAAATTACCTGTGGGAGATATCATCATAGGATATTATGATGAACGATGAAGAGATGGAATGAGACCGGGATATGTTTGGTGAATGAGAAATCAAGTTGAATGAATGGAATACTTTTATATTGCGTAACTTTCATATGCATACTAAAATGATGGTCTTCAACTGTTTTGATGATGATTATTTTGGTGGCGAGGTGCTATAAAATAAGCCAGTACAAAATTAACAAACGGGATTATCAAATCATCACCATCACCTTTCTTATTCTTTACGGTAACAAGTAAAGCTTATCATCCCCAGGGGGTCTCTTTAAAAAATCCCTCTTTGCTTCTCTCTCACCTCCCTCCCATATCCATCACGATACCAAGAGACTCGGCAAGCTTTTGATTACATAAAACATGAGATACTATGTTTTGAAATCAGTGATTGATAACACAGGCTTGATCACATTGATATCGTAACCTATTTTACATACTTTATCATACTTTATATACGACCACCGCCACCCAGACTCATTAAAGACTAACAAGAAGACACAAAGAAACCAGATAAAATGTAAAAAGAACGATTATAATACACTTGCACAGATCTTCTCCGAAAAAGTCCGAACCTTTCCACCCGCATCTCTCCCGGCATTCTGATTCTTCCCAGGGTGGATAGAGGGAACATGCCTGGTGCTCATAAAACCCGTATTCATTTCCCCATAAAAAATGGTGCAGTGACTGTAACTGATAATATTATATGGCTAGTGTGGTCGCAAGTCCAGTTTTATACTCGCATTATATACTGCATTCCTCATGGGAACACATTTTTTTACCATATCGCACCAAGCAACTAAACCTTGCTTAAAGTTTAACACTTTTTGCCATCATTTCACTCGCTACGCTGAATTCCTCCACAATTTTTTTTAGCGTTGGACAGCATTATATTGATCTGTACACAATGCTTATGCAAGCGTCCACTCATAAAGCACACACGACATATGCGCAATCCTTCTTTTATCGTAGTGGTCATCATCATTGGCCATCTCCATATAAAATGCCCTGCCTTCCTTCAAAATTTTCTTGGCTCTTGTATGCATGCATGAGAGTGTGAGAACGAGCACTCCATGTATTATTGATACTTATGCTGTGATACGGTCTGCTGCTACTGGCCCGCCTGGCCTTTTCATTTTTATTATGTGATTCCCTTTTCTATTGATATGATCACGATGCCCAGAAAACATTCTCTGATCTCATCTGCCTTACACCATGCAATGTCCGGCCTTTTTTCGTGCCCTTGTCCAGCTCAATCCACCCACTCATATACTAACTGTGTAATGGGCATACATCTTTAGATATTGAGACATGGGCAGTTGTAATAGCCATATACATTATGTTTTTGGTGACAAAAATAAAAAAATATCTTATTGGGAGGTGGAAGGTCCTGTGGTCAAGTTCAGGGACAGTTTCTTCCTTTGCTGAATTTTTAGTGACTTTTAAAGCGTGGTTTTCGTATATATAGCTGTGTGCGTATGGTTGACAGTATAGTTATGAGAAAAGTTGTAAATGTGTGAATGAAACGGAGAAGAGCTGAGAATTTGGTATAAAGTTGTGCACAAGGCTTACAATATTATATATCTTCTTAACTTGCTGCTTTAAGATAAAAAGGGTTGAGAGAAGCCTGCCTGCTAGTTTCTCTCTTGGCTTTTTTGTTTTTTAGCCTGTAATGAAAATGGGAGAGAGAGAGAGAGAGAACGTGTTGCATTTTAAGCGCATTTGCACACGAGAATCAAGTTATTTCACAAAGTGCAACTTGCAATGCAATCTCTTTATAGTAGGGATGTATATATAACTATGACGATGAAAATGTTTTGATGATGAGGACGATGATGTTATCTGCAGACATATAATAGTATATGCAAAATCGTATAGTTTACACTGACACTCTCAAAAAGTCTTGTTTAAGTTGCACTCAAAAAGTTTTCTTGTGATGAAGACGACTACCAAGATGATGATGATGATATGTATGTCACAAACAGAGCCAGGGAAAGAAACATGTTGGGAAAATGGAGAAAAGACTGGTTAAGACGATGATGAAGAAACACAAGGGCTACGTTGGGCAAAAAGGAGCAAATCTGCATTATTCATATATACGTACGAATGTGTGTAATATTTTCGCGAAGTATATTCTTAAAACGCATTTTCCATAAAGAAAAAGCGCGTTGCAGTAGGTTGGCTACAAAGATTATCCTACTTTTCTCAACTTTTCTTCTTGTATTTTTTATAGGTTTCATCCAAAGAAAAAGAAAACTCTATTTCTCACTCCCTTTCATTTCTGGATAATATGCAGAGTTTTATACTACACACGCACTGTCAGAAGAGAGAGAGAGAGGAAATTACTTTTGCCAAAAAGTTTTTTACTGCATATAATGCTTGTATGCATTTTGTTGGAACACGCACGGAGAATTTGCATTCTTGTCTGGTTTGTCAATTTATTCTGGTTTTTTTGCAAGGGAAAGAAGAAAGTGCATTTTATGTGTGTTTTCTTTCCATATGCAATCTCTGGCTGAATACTTTGTGTAGAATGCATATATACGTTTAGTGTTGTATATAAAAATATGTATATAAGACGGAAAAGAAAGTTTTGAAGCTTTTTTATGAATTTTGCATAGTATAAGGAAAAGAATGGAAGGTAATCTTACCATGTGCTCACAATATTAGTATCTGAATATACCTAGTACGCACGTTGAAGACACGCACAGAGACAACAATGCAACCCGGAACAGCCTCAGATCAGCGGTTTCTTGTGTATTTTCTCGTTCAATATATGTACATGGCCAAAGAAGAATAATGAAACAAGGTTGAATCTTAAATTGGAAATATTATTGTTGTAGATTGTGATTACGTGAGAGGAAGGAAAGGTTATGGACGTTGGTCACCGGAAATAGATTGTTATTTTTGCGGGCATCGTACAATTGTCTTTGGCATCTTTTCCTTTTGGTTTTTACCCAAAATACGTATATACATACAAAGTTAAATATATTTTGGCAGATGCATTAGAAATCCGTTGGTCTGCAATGACATTTTGGCCATGTGAGACCGACAAGTTGTCTTTCAACACGACACCCCATTGAATATTGGCATCCGCATCAAAAACGTCGTACTTCAAATATCCAAGAAAAAAACTCACTTTAAGTTAAAAAGTAAGTAATTCTTATAATCATTGCAATCATTTATAAATGGGCATTGTAAGAAAAACCCAAAAAGTAGAATTTTGTATAAGAGAGACACAGTCTGCATAAAAAGTTGTAACTGCGGAAGGATTCGTTTTTTTGTCTTGTTCATCTCTCTCTCCCGTGTGTATTGTGCATTATTGGATATATATTATTGTAGAGGGAGGAGTATTAGAGAGACGGATACGATACTCAATTTTATGCGGATATCATGACGATGATGGTGCGATGGTGAGTGACTGACTACAACTGCTCTCCTGCTCTTTGCCTCTTGGTCTTTCTTTTTTTATGACTTACTCTCCAACACTCTTGCATGATGATACTACTTGCATTTGGCACATGGCATATTACTCCACAATATTGTGTTCTCTCCAACATACATTTACACACTACATCTTTTACTGTGCTTGTGAGTGTGTAGATGCGGCGTCGGCGGTGGTGGTGGATAGATAGATGGATGGATTGGATGAAAATGATGGTGATGCCGTTTTGCTCTTCTTCTTTCCTTTTTCTCTCCTCTTCATTTTGGATGAGCCGAAAGAAGAATTGAGAAGAGATGGAAAGGATATGTAGTAGGACGGATGGACTGCGAAAAAATAAGGCTTTTGTGTGAGAGATGTGCACACAGGTTCTCTCTTCTTCTGTCATATGTGAAAAAAAGGCTTTTACTCTTGTGTATCTCCCATCCACATCGCCAATGCTTTTCAAATGGACCTCTGAAGCCCCACCACCATCAGAACCAGAGCTCTCTGAAGCTAATGCACACACACACACAGATACATAATAACATAACACACGAGGCTCTCTCATCCCGATGCAATGGCCAAGTCCCATGAACTGTACACAACTGGTCTCAGTTGAGCACAGGCTCTTTTCTGATACGGACACACGTAGAGTCACACGCCAAACCAGATATGGAAAAACTACTGCTATGTACATGGCTGAACAAAGTGGAATAATAATATACAATGCAGTAAAGCTTCCTTTTTCTTCAGCTTCTTCATCTTGCTCTTTGGTGGAGGAGTGAGACAATTTGGAGCGGTTGGAGAGTACACGTTATAAAAGTCATATTCCAGTGGTGGTGTGCTCTTGGAAAGAGATGGATTTACAAAGATGAGAAAACTTTGTTTGTGTGTGAAGTAACGTTTGTATTGGGTTTGCAAGGAAGAGTGGACGGAAGACAGTAGAATATAGACTTTGAATGTAAAAATCTGAATTAGATTTGTAGATTTGGTGTGCAATTCGGGAATATTTTGAGACAAGTGTCATAGTGACATTATGGAGTGTAGAGAGGCCGAGGAACTGTCATTGTAGATTTTTAAATGAGATCATGAGTTGGGTGTCAACTTGAAACTCTCAACTGACCCCAGAAATAAAAGAATGGACGGAGTAGTGATACTTAATTAATTAAAGTGTGGGGGTTTTAATGGAGACTGTCATTAGTGAACATTTACGGGTTAAAAAAAACCATGGTTATTAATGTGCGGCCCTATAGGTATATATATGTCATTGTCGGATAGTGGTTACTATATATTAGCTGACAGGTAAAACAGTATTTGGAAAAAGGAGCATGGGAGAATCGTAAACTGTATTGAAAGTTGACATTTTGGTTGGTGCATGTGCTTTATTTAACAAAACGTTTTTATTGTAACAAGCGAACGTGAAAACACGTACGTGCATTTAAAACAACTAAACTCTTTCTTCATCTTACTTTCTCGGGGATGTTGTTGAGCTGAACTAAAGTCGCTGTGTTTTATGCACGCATAAAATTATAGAGATTCTCTCAAAGTGCGTCTAGAGTAAGAGTAAAAATAATAAAATTTGGACTGAACGACCGACTTTATATATGTGTTTCTTTCATATGCAAGTTATTCTGCGATGCACTTTAATTATCAAGGTAAAAGCGTGTGTATTTGTGTATGTGCGTGTATGATGATGATGACGTGTGTGGGAGGAATTAATTAGTGTCCTCTTGCCAAACTTGTTTTCTCTTTGACTGTAAAATAATCTAGTTTTTCGGATCTTTGACTGGAGAACAAGGTGACGGATTTTTTTTATGCAGACAGACGCTGCAGTGTCTACGGCAAATGCACTTTTGACATGGTATTTACTTGTGGGACAAATTGTATTATTTTTTACTATAAAATAAGTCAAGTTAGTTATATTTTTAAAAGTAAATGACAAAATGTGCACTTGACTTGAAGTACTAATGTGCCAGTGCCAGTTTAACAGTTGTTCAAAGTACATCCTGAAGAAAACATTGTGGACAAGGCAAACCAGATTCGTTTTATGAAGAGGAAGTTACTCATCTTCGAATTTGATTTTCATCGGATTCCTTAATTTTCTCCAATTTCTTTTATTTTCGTCAGTTGAAGGTTTTGAGGACACGTACTGTCCTCAATTCCTTCCTGTCATCGACTCCAATCCAAGATGAGAATTAAAATGCCAGCCGTTAGAATCGCCCAAGGTAAGCTGGAAACCAACTTTTGAGCAAAATAACCCCAAAATTAGTGCACTTCTCTTTAATACAAATTAAGTCAGTGTGTTTTTTACAAGCATCTTTATATCCTTGCATAGAAAATCGTGTGTGTGAGAAAAAAATTCTGCTAATTTAAACAGTGCACAAGTCTTTGTGACTTTTCTTTCCTTGACAGATGAAGAGGTCATAAGATTCCCCATACAAATTTAAGCCATCTACTTAAAACATCATACATATCCTTATGTAAATTTTTTTTTATTTTTACAAAGGCCAACTTTTTGACAGGCATAAATACACCCTAATAATAATACACTAAAGAGAAAAAGCCATTCTACAATTTTTGGACTTTTATCCACGCTCCATAATTTTATTCATTCAAAAAAAAAAAACACCGTTTTTTGTCGACTATTCGACGACAACTACCGGACCATTACCATTTTATTACTTGATGATGAAACAAGAATAACGTTGAGAAAATTAAGTGCTCTTATGTACATTACCTTTTCCACTCATCTTTTGCATACTTAACAAACTTGCTTGCATATACACCCTGGCAAAATTTTACCTTGGACCCTTTGTACATATAAAGGGGCCTTATGAATGATCAGGAAAAAACCATGTTATTACATTCACAAAAAAAATCTTCCCAAAGAACATTTAGATTTGGTAATAATCATAATAATCGGTATGCAAGAAAAAGGCTGAGAAAAAAATATAACTTGTCCAGAAACCATTTTCATGTCGTTTTGTTCTCTTATGGTCCTCATCAGAAATTCCATTTTTTCCCTGGGGACCACGACACAGTCGCTCTTGGTCCACAAGAAAAACCGTCCGACCCTTTTTTGCATTATTTTCTTTTATTCTAAAAGAAGGACAAGGCAGGTAGAGAAGGTAGCCTTATTTGCATTGATGAATATTATGGGACCAATTTTTTCCCAAAGGGTGACTGTGGCTGCATACTTTATATTTTTTGTTGGTCTTCATGCCTGATTCAAATGCATTATGCATACGATGCATATCATTATTATTATTATTGTACCAATGGTCCTGTTTCGCCCCTTTTTTGCTCTGGCTGTGAGAAAAAGTGAAAAAATTGGGTTGTAAAAGCCATTACGATGACGGACAAGCCTAAAGAGTAAGGTGTCCACCTTAAAATATTATTTTTTATTTAAATGAGCCCTGTGTATCAGTAAAGGGCTGTCTTTTCCCCTTCAAGACCAAGGAAAAGGTAGTAGTGGATGATACCTGGAGAAATTTTTTATATATGGTATGCGTGAGTGAATAAAATAAAAGTTGAACTAAATTATTGCATGCTAAAAAAGTATACACAAAAAATGTATGGATATTTATATATGTAGATTACATTAGGACGAAGAAAAGATGATGCTTGACTATTCTTTATCCATGTGAATGGGTAATCTAGGACAATCCATCTTATTTTGGCCTTGCTTAGTTTTTTACATAATATCTTTTCTCCGTCCGTATATAATATATAGACTGGCCTTTTCCCAAAAGAGTGGTTTGGGATGATTTGAAGTGATGTGTGTTTTATGCATGCCAACATCACTCTAATATTTTTTTCATGCATCTCTGCATAATTTTGTTTGACGGTCAGCATATATTACCGATCCTATAAAGGATACTAATGCTGATGTTAGGGAAAAAACTTATTCAGGATTATAAAGTATTTTTTGTAGAAATCGGGTCCGATCTTTTTCCCCTTTTTTCTAAAGGGTCAGCTTCTTTGGGATGTGCAATATAAAAAGACAAGGAAATTATATTTGGTAGTCCGAAAAAAAGGACGGATGGACGATAAAAATTTGCATTTAACTTTTAAATTTTTTCTCACGAAGCCAAACTGATCCGCGTATAATATTATTTCGGACCTTGAGAAATGTAAATTTTTTTGTGTCTTCTTTTGATATCCTTTTGGGACGATCTTTATGCAGCAATTGTATTTATTCTTGTGTGTACATTTCCTATTATCATTTGCGTTGAGAATAGGATTCCCAATTTGAACCATGCGGTACACGAGTATTTTCACAAAGTCTGAGAAATTTCTCAGGGAACGGGAATCTCAGCGAGGAAACATAGTTTGAGGTCAGTATTTACCGTCATGCTTGACTTATTGGATGATACTTATTTTCTAATAGAAAATAAAGGTACGTAGGCTCTAGAGTGTGATAAAGGTAGATTTGTACCTGGCCACCATTATTGATTGAAAAGTAAGATAGAAAAAATAGAAACGGGATGATTGCGCATATAAAATGTAATACACAATTCTTCATCGATTTTCTAAAAGGAGACCAGAGAATAGCGAAATTTACATAAAAAACAGCACACAAGAAGAAAAAACAGTATGATGCATTCTTTACACATATTTTATATACTCCGTTTAAAATTTTTCTTCCTTTTACATGTTCTTTGTACTTTCTTGCTCAGTGTAATTCACACAAGATGCATCAATAAAAGAATAGAACTTAAAACAAGACAATCAAGTCTGACTGAGAAATGCATAGGTATATTTGTTGTGTAGAATAATGAATGAATGTAGTGTGACCACTGTTCACTTCCGATTAAAACTCATTATTATTAATCGCTCCTAACAATACCATTTTTTTGTTTGTGCTCTCTCTCTCTTTCTGGCTTCGTCATCATCCTCATATCATCCATGAGACTTGTCAGAAAAGTATTAACGGTATTTATAAAAAAAAAAGAAGTCAGAAGAGTGGCAATTCTACCATATAAAAAACTGGATTGGAAAGAGAATATAAAAAAATATGTCGAGAGAAAAGTCTGAATGAATGAATTAAAAAATATAGTCGGTTGTTTATGAAACAGGTAGAAAGAACAAGGTAAAGTCTTTAGGTTGCATATAAATATATATGCATACGGCGGAAAATGTAATAAGAGGGTTGTTATATATACATATGCATACTTAGTGCATTTAAATACACAAAAAAAACGTGTATACCTAACAGGCAGGGTAGGAGGGAGCAGTAGAGTTCTTTAAAAAGAAGATCCCGTCGGATAAAGCGTAATTTTTAACCAGTTGTGCTCCTGTGAATAAAAATACCGATGATGATGATGATGACGATGCTCGGAAATACATACATAGCTCTTGTTGTACAATAGGTACATTATATGTTTGAAGCTACTCAGGTATTTCTCTTTTTTACAATTTAGACGATATCCGGTTCCCATAAAGTGTTAATTACAGGTTATTTATGACCACTAAATGCATAACGTTGTTTATTGTGTGTATTCGTTTATAGAAGTGTACTGAAGTTGTTGCGTTGTTTGCTTAGAGGAGTATTTATTAAAAAACTCTGATTTTTGTTTAGGTTTAGAAGGACATTGGCAAATGTAGTTTTTGCATTCTTATGATTTCGTGACAGTTTCGCAGTTTAACATGAAAAGTGTAAGAAGGTTAGTGAATTGAAAGGGTTATACTTGGATATTATTATATTTTTAATGGTCTGTGACTCTGAATTGAATAACACGAAGTATGTATATATGTGTATTGTGTACACGGTCACCATAAAATATAAATCTATCCATAAAGGAGCAGAGGGGCAGCTGACAAAAGTATGTGTCTTGTTGCAAATATTAATATTTGCAAACAAGTACGTATGAAAGTATTAAAAAAGAGTTCGTGGAAAAGAGTAGGAATGACATCATCATAATATTCCAGGCTTGTTGCTTATGATTCAAGTCGACCTTTGATCCTGTCCAAAGAAAAGTAGCTACTAAAAAGGTACAGGGTTTTTTTTTGCGTATAACGTTACAAATAAAAAAACAAGTGTTCCACGTATTTCCTCCTTGCAAAAGCACAGTACACATTTGAGATATGTTTTTTTATTAGCCATTGTCCAATTGTGTCTCGACCCTCTGTCAAAAAGTCGTCGTAGCCAATAAGTTATTTTTTTATGTGTGACACCACGTCACGTACTTGATATTACGGTGTTTGATTACGCTTTTCTTTAAGACGGAGAAGTAAAAAAAATTAAGATGTCGTTGTTCATAATAGTTTTTTATATGGAACGTGTATTTTTATGCATGAGACCATTTTTTTTATTGTTGACTGACTCATGCTAAAAAATGGTTGTGACAAGAAGGCAAGTGTGATTTGATTATGGCTTGTTGACAACTTATCTAATATATGTACACATATTTATGATAACTACGTCTTCACTGGGAAACTTGTATTGGGACACGTTCCCGTTTCACTATTGGAGCTGCAACTTTTATATGCAAAATTAAATTGCAATATTATTACTATTGTTTCTATTGCTCGCATTTATCCAGCCTTGAATTTTCCCAGTGTATTCAATAAATGTAAACGTATTTAGGGAATGCTTTAAAGGACAAATGTCAATTGGCTAGTCCGGATATCCCATTCTTCCTCTCCTTCAATTTTAACTCTTTGACTTGTCATCTTTACGAGTTTTTGAGGTCAGAGCACACGACCACAATGTTCAAGGAAGTTATATGTGTACCTTATGAATATGTCGTCATCAACGCACACACACACAACAGTCCCAGTACAATACTTAAGCACTACAAAAAAAACGATGTCATATTTACTATCGAAATGGCAAACAGACGGAGGAAGGCACAATGGATATTTTTTTACATGGTGATCATGCATACATATGAATGACACACATTCCCAACATGATCCCCGGTGGCCAACTCCAAATGTCTTTCTGGATTTTTCCCATGGATTTCCAAAGAACAGTTCTCATTTGAAAAAAAGGGTTTCTTCAACTTTGACCTCGACAATGTTTAAAGTGTGTATGTTTTGAAGACGGCAGAGAGAATGTAACTTCTTTTCTCATTTTTAATCTTGGGAAAAAATATGACAAGGAGTGGTGGTGTTGTGGTCCCCCTTCTCTGTGTGCTCCACATAATATTCAAATTCGACACAGTAGCAGCAACACAGATTTACTACTACAACTTCTTCCCATTCACTCCACTGGTCAGACCAAGACGGAGAGGAAAAGCAAAAGGATATTTTTATGACTTTGAAAGAATTAATGGTCCATTTTATTTACTGCTTGAGCTTGCATAATAATAAATGTATCCAAGCCTAGTTTTCCTTGGGGAAGGCATCTCGGGATTAATACAGTTTTTTATACAATACACACACTGCCCCAGATATGAGCAAACCAAGAAATAAAAAATACCCTTGCTTTTTTTATATTTTGCTGGCGTGCATGAACATGAACTCGCATTAGTTTCTCATAATCCGTATTCTTTTATTGTAACCAAATTAGAAATATTAATGACCATCCAAAGCCTTATGCAAATAATATCAAGTAAAATCCATGTGTACATACTAATATGCATATGAGGCTTTTCATTACAATAAAAAATGTATTCTATCAAGCTTCTCGTTTTTTTTTGTCCCACATGGACACAGTTCTGAACAACTGACCCTTCCATTTCGTATCACTTTCCATTTATTCCCTCGGCTTGATCCATTCCACACGGTGGAAAAAAGGTAGAATTTTTTTGTGTGTTTTATTGTTTGTGTATTTTATGCGCATACATTTGTAAATATGGACATGTGGATCAGTACGGCAAAAAAATGTCATTTTTATTTTAAATATCCTATATATACATCCGCTCCATCATAATGAATTCACTGATGCATACATTGTTTTAATGCGTTTCTCTC
>JAHZNG010003013.1:0-20103 GCA_027744375.1 Orchesellides sinensis
TACCATGAAACATTGCAATAGATCTGTAGTCTTCTTCCAAAATATTTCTTTCTTAGTCTTTAGTCTTTTATTTCAGCCTACAACAACTTTCAAGTTAGTTATCTATCAGTTGATGGTACTTGTTTGACCTACCCCATAAGTTTTAACAACGTAGTCAAAGATAATATGTCAATTATGGATTAACATGTCATCCATCATATAGTATGCCAGGAATGACAATATGAAGTGTTTACAGAGCCTCTTTAAAGAAACTATGGTCACGGTGTAACGTCAAATTTCTGGCTGGTGAAAATATGGGATTAATTTTTCACCAGATGCTATCATACTCATTAAAGTGATTAGGAGTGAGTGAGCAAATGAATGTTCTCTATACATAGCATTATACTCTTCTGAGTAAATGCTAACTGAAATGTCTGCTTTCAAAATGATATATTGTTGTACTACTTGATCACTGTCTCTATAAATAGGCATGTAATTTACTTTGCCAATATTGCACCACCACACCACAGCTGCTGGACAACAAAACACTTGTTCATACTCCTCAAACATACAAAAAAGTATGTGGACGTTTGATGGTTGCGTAATGAAATTCGTACACTTGGCGGAATCATTTAAGTACACATAAAATATGAGTAATGCAATTTTTATTTGGGATTTAATACCTTCGACTACAGATCTATTGCAATGTTTCATGGTAAAGAGAGTAGGAGAGAGAGAAAGCAGCAAGTGGTATATAGAGCCCACTTTCGATCATGTGTGCCTCATTGGTTTTTCCTTTCTCTGGAGCTATTTGTGCAGAAATGAAGATAGCTCAATAATAATGCACTGCTGCACAACTATATCATTTTTGTGTCCTTCATTATTCCTCTTTTACTAGAGTACGCCAGTTTGGCACTGCAAACACTATGTTGAGGACTTATTTAGACAGCATCGAATTCTAACATTTAATATCCCTTGGGAACTTTTCCTGTGCTTTTGCGTCATTTCTAATAGATACCAGACATGATGCTTCACATTTTATTCCTTCTCCCACAAGAAACAGAACAGTGGCAGTAAAAACGTAATAGTTGCTATTCATAAGTATATGCATAGAAAACTAGCAGAAACTGGAATAACTATGTAATAGTTCAACTCTGCGCAAAATGCATGTTTACATTTCTCTCCTTATTGGCATGTGCAACTCAAAGCTGAACCATTAAGCTATTGAAATTGTAAGATCACCTTGTGCCAAAATAATTTGAGGAAGGGATTCACTCTTTTTGTGTTCAACAATAATGTTTGATTGTCTTTCTGTTATTTCCGTATACAGCTTGGTTAAGTACAGAGTTACTTTTTTTAACTGCTAAAATGTTGTAATTTAAATGTATATTTTATACATATCTAAATTTATCTAATTATTTGTATCAACTAGAGCAATGAATGTAGTTTGAACCAGACTTAAAAAGGAAATTGCTGATATACAGTATTCGCGAAAAATTTCGCACTTTTTTGCACTGGAGGGTACTATATTGTTACTACAGCGTTTCAAATGCAAAATAGATATAACCCTTCTAAATCAATATTGTTCGATATCTTTCCCTTCTCAAATAGATCCCACATAAAGACTGGTACCGAAACAGATGCTTTCTTTCTGACGCATGCCTTGATAGTATGCTTATTAAGTAAAGTATAGTTGTATAATACTAAAATAATGGCAAAGCAACAACTTCTGATCATTATTACATTTTACGGTTGCACATATGCCGCTTCAATTTATCTAGATATTTTGTGCTGTTTACTTATTTACTTGTGGATGCAATATCACACAGATACATATATTATGTTTCTATCGCTGTTCACTACTACCATATGCTAAATATACAGTTCCTACTTACAATAACTGTACATTTTCTTTTCTCCATTTAATAAAGCATCTATTTCATTTCCATATGCCAGACTCTAGATCCCTTGAGAACTTGGTTGTACTTGACTTGCGTTTTTTCTAGTTAAAAAACCTAAAGCCAAGCTAACGCAACGTCAGCAAGAAAGCATCCATATGTGAACGAAACTAGAGAGAAAGCACATTTGCCCCTCACAGAGAGTATAGTCATATTTGTCTCTTTCCTAATAATGACAAGATGAGTCACCAACGAAAATGAGACAAGATAATGAAAGTGTTAGTCAAGTTTCAGAATAACCTTACCGTCTTCCTTGTGTGGTTCCATTTGTACCCAATAGACAGGGCTACAACAAGAATAAAAACTGGAGCTGGTATTTATGGTAGCTACTTCCGGATTTGTAGCTTTCATTGAATCAAGTCTTTAATTAATTGTCATGTCCAATTCCTGACCTTTTGCGGTTAGTAAGAGAGTGCAGCATGAGGTCAGAGGAAAGCAGTTTTGTGCTGTAATTGGTTACATTCAGTCTTACTGCATTCCCCACATGAGAATCACTGTTTCACTGCCAGGAATTCGTTAACTCTAGATTAGTTTGCTGTCTTATTCAAATAAGAGATAGAAAAACAGATACATATGTGTATACATATATATCTTGTTGATGTTTGCAACAGCATTTTCTTTATCAGACCGTAAAGAATCGTATGGAAGCGTGACGTAAAAAAACTGATGACGAGACAAGTAAATGACTGCATGAGCATAGACTCGTATGGATAACTTGTTCTTAATTACAAATTGAATAATGTGCGCAAGGATATGCTCTACAAAACTTGTCAGTTTTATCTACTCTTAAAACATTTTCTTTTTATCATTATCCAGTACAGTCTGAAGCCAATATGTATTACGAGTTTCTTAGGGTAGAAAACATTCCACGCCAAGAACTTTCACCAAGTTAGTTTTCACAACTTTCCCCTTTTACTTATCTGTCCTTTTTTCCTTTATACGCTGTTCCGGTGATTTTAAGACGACGTAAGTAGTACTACACAAAATATCATTCACTTGATCCTAGTACGCCCTGGAGTAATGATACCGTAAATTATATAGTATCCGATTGGCGACATAACAGGAAAAAACAAGATGATAGGAAGGCAGGGAGGATGTGCCATGTAACAAAAGTACATAAACATGGAAGTCGAGAATATATTTATCTTGGATAAAATTTGTACTCAAATGAAGCATCACCACGTTTCGTCCTTCTACTGCACAAAACGTGTGGGCTGTCGGCGTAGCCCAATTAACAATGTTTTTTAGAGAGAAAGCAAAATAAAATTTCCATCATATGCAAATCACACATGTGAAAATCATATGGTCCTGCTGCATTTTATTTTTAGATAATACTTGTTCATTTACCAATATTAGGATAGCAACAGAGTCAAGTTCATTAAATATAGCTGTATTCATAAAAATGCACAAAACTCAGCATAATACTTAATATAAATTATATTGCGCCTTGCTGGCATGTTATGTTATACCAATGTAAATTACAACAAGACATTCATATGACTTTCCAGGCATTAGCTTGTTCTATATATCAAATCCTAAACTAAAATTTCTTGATGCAGGGCCGGATCACAGTCATAAAATTATATTAGTTAAAAAACATACATAACACTTAAGAGAACCCCACGTACAGGAAATTACGCAAACATCAAAGGTAGTTGCAGCGTCTTAATTTCATATCCTATTTTATCTAGCTGGAATTTATTTATCTCTAAATTATTTAGTTTGTTTAGACAAATGCAGCCCAAGTGATGGATAGAGTTGTCCAACTCTTGAATTCTGACTACAGAAAAAAACTCGCTGAGCCCACCAAATATTTAATGCCCACATGGAAGGAGACATGTACAGTGAAGTATCTAGACTATTCATGCAAACCATAATATATAAGACGTGGGTTTTTATAAATACATACATGTCTGACTTCAGACGGTGAAAATGGCAAGGGGTGAGTTGCAAGTGGTACCAGTTACCGCAAGATCAATTAGATTCACTCCTTTCTTCAGAACTTGCTTGGATTTCAATTTATTTCCTAACAAACCCATCAGCAATCTAAGCACATATTACAAAGGTACACTTATTCTAGTAAAATGGAAGCAAGCCAAGAATTGACGAACATATTTTATTGTGCTCGGGACACGCTTTTCAGCAATGTACTTCAGTATATAACTCGAGTACACATATAGACATTCTAAATTGGATATGATAACAATACATGGTAACGATTAAGTATGTCTTGGTAACTGGCTGTTGCTGTCAACTCCAAATTTTCTTCCATTATATCTATATACTCGCTCGAATTATGCGATATGACAGCTGCTCTCGCAAAACCATGCTCCTCTAAACAAGTGCCGTTCCGCTCTTGTAGTGTGAAATACGTTTTCTTTTTCCCCTTTCACCACAAATGCCACATAGGCATGCCAATGGCATTCATACTTCAGGATGATTTCTCTGGTGTGAATGATGTGTGGACTATACCTTGGAAATTGCATTTAATACTTAAGCATTAGCATACAAACATGTATGTTCATGAGTTTGTTTCGAGATATGACCTGATTTCAACATAATTTTCATAACGTAGTTTCAAGGAATTTTCTACCTTCCGGAAACTTTGTTAGAAGAAGACTTGGCTATAAAATGTGTTTCTACAAGAGTGCTACTGAAGTATTTGGTAATTTTAATGTGGTCTAATTTTGTTTTTCGATTACGGTGGTAAATGCATGAAGGCCAAATTATTCTCATATCCGGAGTAAATTATTTGGGTGTTTTCGCCACAAGTTTTCACGAAATGTAAAGGAAGTGCTTGATTACAATCGTTGAAAATGTAATTTTAAAGATAGTTTTTCATAGATAAGTCTAGCATGCTGGTAAATGTTGATGAACTAAATTGAATAATACTACATATCTCCGAATTCTGATAAGTGCAAAATAAAATGCTAAATAAATACTCGATAATATGTAATGTACACTGTAAATGGCAGTACGCGGCACAGAGATACAAATCAGACTGACGGTGTGTAAAAATAATTACACACATGCATTCTCGGTATGGGTTGCAACATAGTATTTCAGGCTTAATGAGCCTTACCACCTTCTAACCTCATATATTAATTCATTGTGTAACAACCACTCATAACATTATCTAAAAACTCCTAAAAGTTTGTTCGGTTAGGCACACCTAGTCACATATACCATATGTACTAATTTACACATGTCGATTTTCTCTGCATATAGTATATCCATTTATACTGAAAAAGTAATTCCACCTCTCTCTTATACCCGGGGATTGTGAAAGCCGACGAGAGAACCAACATTTGTTTCACGTGTAAAATAAAGAGAGACAGAGAGAAAAACAAAATGAGGGATGAAGAAAAGAAGGAAAATTGAAGACGCAACATTTTACATCCGTGTTCATATTGACTCGAAATCTACCCAGTTCTATTTTATACTTTACCACACTTTGGCTATATATATATATATAAAGAAAGGCAATACTTAGCTACCAAAGGGATTTCATTGGTTCATGAGAACCAATGTAGAAACATTGTTACGATCAATATTTGCCAAAGTTGAAAGTATACATGCTATTCTTTTCTTTCTGTCCTCTCAACTTTATCATCATTTCGGATATTTACCTCTTTTTACAAGAAGACATAACATTGTAACATTACAACATGCGTGGTGCATGTAATGCCTTGGCTTTATCTTTCGTGTAAAAGGCATACCATAGTCATTTAGAGGCGAAAGGAATTTCACCTTACATTGCGTTTTTCCCCGTTACGTGTACATTTTATGCTACACAAGAATCTTTCTTTTCCGCTCAAGAAAAAGCAACCAAACAGGCCTTAATAATGCACTCCAACAAAAATAGTGTATATGTGTGGGTAATGAAAAGGACGCAAGCAGGCCATTTTCTTCAATTTGGAACATAGTAAAAGGAGAAAGTTGTTTGCTAACTTTATCAACGATGTCCTCATGCATTTTATGATATTTTATTCATGACTTCCCTTCAATGCAAAACGGAAAGGTGAAGGAGCTGTGAAAACCAATGAGGCGAGGTTATATATTAGGATTACACGTTTTCAAATCCCCACACTCGTGACTTTTTACTAAAGTCACGCTTTCTGACAAGGTGGCTTTTGTATAAATCAGGTTGAAAAATTGGTACTTGCATCTTTAAACACTTTATAAGCTTTTCGTACAGCCTCACTTGCCATTTCCGTTATACAACTTGTGCTTGAATGGAAGGAAGTTTGGAAAAACAAATATTTCTTTGGTGCATGATCAAATACTAAAAATCTACGCCAGGGTTTTTACCTTCATTTATTTTTTATTGCTATTCAGCAAATCAGCGGTGCCATGTTTTCACTTGTATGTTAACAATGCATTTTGATGAAAATCCAAATTACTCTTGATCTATACAGGTGCTGAAATGTTAAAATTGATTGAAATTTGTATGGATGTGCCAATACTTATATTTTATCTAGTATTCATACTAATATGATGTTATATAAACCTTTTAATTCACTTTCAATAAGGCGTAATCCGCTTTTTATCACGTTCCCCCCAGGCTTACGTATGTTTTCGATAGTATATGACCCAATGCGATATTCTTGAAATCAAATTCCCTTTTCATTCAGTGAATTCATATCATGACAAAACCTAACAAATATAAAGTTTGGAATGGAAATCTCTGCGTTACAAAGACTTTGTGAGCCATTCCATAAAAGCGATTAAAGACTTAGTAAACACTGGCGAGAATAGCAATAATTAAGCAATGAAATGCACAAGTTCATCCATAAAAGGGATCTCAATGGGGAGAAAAGTTCATTAAAAAGGAAGGCGCTCATTTTATCATCTATTTATAAAGCTTCCAACGCTAAAATAGACTTTACAAGTGATCCAGTTTTATTCTTGTGTATTAATTAGCTACATAACTGTTACTGACATATGTGTGCAGTGAGAAAAAGGACACTTTCTCAATATGAAAAACCGTGTAGGGATATTTCAACGTAGTACAAATTTTTCAATTTAGTTTTCATCCCATGTTATGACAGTGCCTTGTGTGTAGTATAGTTTAATATATTAAATAAAATCTGTTTTATTAACACAGAATGGCTCCTTCACCACCAAAAGTCCTTCCAATATCCTTGAGAAGAACGAAAAGAGATGGGGAAGTTATTATCGAGCCCAAGGTGCCCACCATTGCAAGCCGTCGACTGGTTACATCGTCGACAACCGCTAACCCAAGTAAGGACATTTACGTATTTCATTTACTTCAAAATTATCATTCGTATGAAAGAAATGATATGTAATTTAATTTTGTAAAAAATATACTAATAAAATTTACATGGTGAACTACACAGATGTGCCAACAACTATACCTCCCGAACAAATGCCGTCACCCACAAAGGGCTCTGCTGAGGAATTCATGAACAAAGGAGATCAAATCATGCGGAAAGTTGGCAAAGAAGTGGGTGTTCCACCGTGGGGAATGTATGCCATAGTCATAGGTAAAGCATCATTGTTTTCTTTTTTCTCCCAAACAAAAAATATATTTTGTTATAAAAACTCATAAAGACTAAAAGGATTTTAAAACAACAAGCAATGTAATGTTGTTCAGAGTTGTGAACAAGCTAAAATAAAATGCAAAAGAGTGGAGCAATTAGTGTGAGCATCATTTTCCTACAAAAATCCTTGATCTAATGTAAAGCATGCATAAAAATAATACTCTGAAATGTACAATATCAACTTCCGCCCGGATATGTAGTTATCATGTAACACTGGAAGCCATATGAACAACCGACTCACTACTACTCGTCTAAACACAATGTGTGTACCTAATTAGTAAGCTTTCAACAAGTCTATATACCATACCATGAAAACTTGGGTAAATAGATACAGTTTTGAATAGAATACAGTAATTTACCTTATCCCACGTGCCTTCCGCTAAGTAAATATATACATTCGTATGTGGAGACTTTGAAGCCGCAATGCATTGACCAACTGAGTCTTTCTTGCATTTCATAATTCACCTTTTTTAAATAAAAGCTAGACAAGTGGTGAAAGTGCAACTGTCTGAAAATCAATCTGCTTCACTATGCATATTATTATACAACCCTCTTTTATACTCAGGTGTATGTATGCTAACGATTTAGTTTGTACATTGTTATTTAATTGTTAATTGGGTCCTGGTACGTTTAGTTAGGCATATATGATACGCAGTAAGTTTTCATTTCACTCTTGTATAAAACTACGCGTTTTTCATTGTCACAGACGTATTTTCAAGGTATTCTGTACGCCTTAATATAATTTTCCTTTTTTTCACCTGTACCACTTTGTTTGCAGGTCTAGCGTTATTGATTCTAGTCACCTGCTTCTTGTGTATTCGACGATGTTTCCGAAAACGAAGAACAAAGGATGCCAAAAAAGGCATAAAAGGGGCTGTAGATCTCAAGTCTGTTCAGCTGCTAGGAAATGCTTACAAAGAAAAGGTAAGATGGTTATTTGAATCCCTTGCTCAATATGTAATATGTACGATGTTTATGTACAACTAACAAGTTTATTTGTACATTAGCTGAGGAAAATTTGTATGACGTATATTTTATAATTCAATCAACTGGGAGCATGATGTACTTGCCAATCTATACTGATATCAAACATTTTATGGTCCTCTTTTCTAAACAAATTTTAGTAAAAAGGGAGACATTTTATAAAACTGGCATTGGCAATATAGATTTGACGCTAAATTTTTTTAAATCGTATTTTCCTCTTTCATCTAATGATATTTATGAGTGTATTTAGGAACCCTACCATCCGTCAATTTGCATGCGTACAAACAATCTCTTAGTTTGTGTAAAGACAGCCAATAGAAAGCAGTGCATAATGTACGGTGCCAAGAGCCTTTTCTTGGCAATTTAAAAATAACATTGGTTTTTCAATCCGTCGTTGCTCTCGGCACTATACAGAGGAGAGTTTGTTGAAGACGGTGACTTTCGTCAGAGACCCATGACCTTTTCAATGAGCTGCTATATATTCCGTATTGCTCATAAATTTTCTAAGCACTCTGTACAACTAAAAATTAGCAACATCGATGAGTTATAGTTCAAACGGTGAAAGAGTTTCCCATTCAAATGAAAAATTCATCAGTGTACATCATTTGCAGTCGCCTATTGCTCCAGCAAGTCCCTCCCACTCACCAAAGAATCATGATAGAGGCAAAAATTTACTATTTCATTACCAGGTTCAGCCGGATATGGAAGAACTGACAGAAAATGCAGAAGAGCAGCCGGAAGAGGAGGATCAAAAAGTCTCAGTTCAAAAGTTAGGGAAATTGCAGTATAAAGTGAGTGATCTGTAAAGTTTTGATCATTGATTCATACACATAAATACTTTGAAGAGTACAATTACAATACTTCATATTAATATTTTCCTATATTCTGGATACAGAGATACATGTAGCTTATTTTGTATGGCTGTCAAGAATAATATAAGCCATAGAGAAAGGAAACCTTCTCATTTCTAATTCCGGTAATGGAAAAACATTCTACTGTAGACCCTAATGGAATGCCTTGAGCATTTACTTATGAGACTCTAGAAAGTTTTCACGTTTTTCATTAAGATTGCATGATATGCAAATGTGAAAGATCACCGGAAGTTTTAAGACATATGTACGCGCTTGTCCGTCCGAGTCTCTCGTTGGGCTCTGTTCCAATATATATTACTTTTCAGAGCTAGTTTCTGTGGGAATGAAATACGTATGCCTTGTCAAGGTTGAACTCTCCTTTTTAAAAAAAATGTACTCAAGGTTATTAAAAGGGTTTCTCTTTGTGCTGCTTCTACCGTAAAATGAGGAATTAAAGTGAACAATGTTACCTTAAACTTTGAAAGAACCGATGGAATTACTCTTTTGAGCTTGTTTTCAAAGACAAAAGTTTATATCTCACTTTTAAACTTTGCATTGTATGTATAATAGTGATTAGGGGATATCTGGGTGACAAGCTTGTTAGGGTTTTTATTAAACTTCTTCTTGTAACATACCTTTTCCAACTTTCTAAAGTTGACTACTATATATAATAAAACAAAAGCTTGCATACTTGAGATCTCGTATAGCAAATGAAAAACTTACAACTTTTTCAGATGTTCACGAATATAACTGACAAGAGAGTTACAATTAAACTTGTAGTATTACATGTATTACATCGCTAAACCCAAATTCTAACTTAACCCAACAAATAANTGTAGTATTACATGTATTACATCGCTAAACCCAAATTCTAACTTAACCCAACAAATAAAAACTTATAATAATACCTTAGTAAAAGTATAAAGTAGCCTAAATGATACACCTGAAATGTGTTGGATGTACATACGTAAATGCACAAACTTCGTGGAATACGTATAAATATATTATAAAAAAAGTAAAATAACGTTGTGGATCTATTTTTGGTTGAATTTTGAAATAATAGTTGCCATATAGCGACCTCATGGCCAAAACGCTAGTCTTCGCTATTTTTGATTTTGATCGATTTTCTAAACACGATCAAATCGGAGAAGTGAAGATCCCACTTTGTCAACTTGACTTGGCACAAACTATTGAGGACTGGAAGGAACTGCAAAGTGTTGAAGGGGAAGGAGGACAGGTAATCATGATAAAACTATTTTATAAATCAAACTTATTCAATGTTATAAACAACCAAGTCACTAAGATAATTTTGAGCTTAGCCCTTTTAAACACATCATCACAACAAACTCTATTACATGCGTCAAAGAAAATTTACACTTTTACCCTAAATATCATTTTCCCAGTTTCAATATCAATTACTTTTAACATAATGAATTTACAATTTTTGTATAAATTTATATGATGTTTTACCACAATTTAAAAAACTTGTCTTGAGACTTGACACCGTACCCAAGCATAACATGAAAAACAGTATATGCTTTTCACTCTTCCAAATTTTTTCTCATTTCAATCCCTTGTCTTTTTAACTTATTTGTAAGCATTTACTTTTACATACATTGGAGGATCTGCTTTGAAAAATATATTTTCTTATCAAAGAAACGTTCAGAAAAACAAACAACACATGTTTGAAAAATTATTACGTTTGAAAGGAGCAAAACATGTTATTCTTTACGAATTTTTACTATCACTAACTAACTTCTAAAAAACAAAAAGTGATTAGCGTGTAATGCAACTTATAGAATAATACTTAATATTGCATATACTGTTTAACAACACCTTTGTAGTAAATAACGACTACCTAATTTTAATTGTATCGGCTACTTGAGACTTTACTAACATAACGTCACTACAAACCTTAATAATTAGGAAACAATATCTACCCTCAAAAAAAATTACACACCTGCATAATAATAGTACTAATCCTCCATTTCAAATATTAAAAAGCCATTGTTTAGATGTTTTATAAGCGTTACTCATTTTTATCACTCCCACACTCACTACTGCATGGTGAATGATTTTTTTAGTGTTGCTGAATTTGTTTAAAAAATAATTAATGACTCGTTGAATTATTCCTGAGTATTGAACCAATCTACAAAACTTTTCCAGATGTAAATTATAACATTAACTTTTTTACATAAACCTATCTCGTAATTTACTTAATTGTTTAAAGAGTGTTTTTGCCATAAACACACCAGTTCATTAGTAATTTATTTTTGCTTGCCATGCATGGCAGTTAGCTGTCAATGCCAGTTTGCATGAGATATACTGCATTCTTATCATACTAGATAGATGTACGTAATTGTTGAATTTTCTACAGAGTAGTCGTTAGTTTCAGCTCCAATTTTTTATACAAATTAAATATATTTCTAGGCAAAGGAAAATAACTTGCAATACTTATATACTGTCTACGTACACTTTATGGTACTCGTACTTGGTGTCACACTTTATTGCGAGATAGTTTCAATACAAAGTAAAATAAAATCTAATGCTGTGATGTAATAAAGGGAATTTTAAAATTAGAAAGATAGCCCAGCGAAAGACAAATCTGTAAAATACTATTTTAAAAAATTTCAAAATTTTGTTACGCTTAGGGCAATGCTGAGGATAAGCAATCCGCAGTTACATTTTAAATATTTGCATGTAAAGAAGGGTAATTAATACTCAGTGTATAAAATGCTTAACAATATGGCTACTGCGGCCTAAAAAGAGCTTAAACATAAAAATATTTACAGCTCCATCTTATATGTGCAATAAATGAACGCAGAATGCTTGGGAACGGTTCAGAGTTCAAGTCAGGAGGTACTTTAAAACAGTATTTAAAAAACAGTTTTCTTTTTAGAAATAGATAGTTCTACGGTGTAATAAAAGATTCTAAGCAGTATAAAAATGCATAATAGGACAATATTTTGTGAGAAAGTGTGCACTGGAAATATGACATGTTTCTATATAGTTTTATTGCAATTGGTGTTGTATCTCACTAAATAACTAATTTTAACGAGATTTCTTTATTGTTTTCTTTTTTGAACAAAATTTCTCGCTGATGGCTTAATGGCCTGTGCTTGAATTTACTCCGCATCCAACAAAAATACTGTATGAAATTTTTTTAAAAAACTCTCATTTCATGCATGTCGATTCTGCCCCACAAAACCGCCCGCCTCGCGTCACTTTGCGGACTCTATCTCTTCCTCTCTCTCGCTCTCTCTCTCTCTATCACTCTCTTCATCGAACAAATTTTACTGACAAATCTGTGTTTCCCCCTCCAAAAAATTATCAAAATTGCGGTCCAATCACATAATACCGAATTGACCCAATCCGAATGAAAACCGTGCGACATCTGTATCTCTAAAACTCGTCATGTAAGTACCAAATATTATATATTTTACAAATAATGTGTATGTAACACATAATCTTTCTCTCTCAAGTAGTTGTGTGTTCCCCTATCCAAAAATCTTTTAATTCCTCTAACCATTTTCCACTGCTTCAACTTCAGCATGAATATGTGTTTTTTAAAACAATATTAAATTTAAACATAATCTTTAAATTTGTTTGACTCACGCTCACAATGCTTTTGCTTGCTCACTTAATTTTTAATATTGAAAACTGCACCACAAGTTAGCTAAGTAAATATAATTACTCTATTCATTAAAATCGTAGATATTCTCATCCAGGCATTTGAAACAGTCAGTAGTAATTATATTGTCAACTCTATCAATTCCCATCCATATATGTGTAGGCCAAAATACAAAAATGATTTATCAAATACCAATCCCCATAGACCAGGGCCGCTGACCGGAATTTTTTACAAGAGAAAGTCCATTCCATAATATTAGTATTTAGCAGAGCACCCTTGAAGTAATTCTTTCATATTTATCCAATTCTCAGACCACCCATTGTTCTCAAGCCTTTGTCAGCTTTATCAAAAATGTACTTGGTAGGAATTATATTGTTAATTATATAGTCTTTTCAAAATTGTTTCCATTTTCACTGCTTTCAAAAACGCTATTATTGTTTTTTACAGTTGTACCGGAAGCAATGGCTTTACTATTTTAAACTTTTCTCCTGTCAATAAAATTATACATGCAATTTCCTTTACTTTCACACTGAAAAGGTCGACAAGTGCATAATTGAGGGTAGAAAATTACACGATAACACTAAACTGCTCAAAAATGGCTAATTTCCTGAGTTTATCAAATTTCAGTCGAAACCCCATCTCACACAATGAAATAAATAGTGTATAATGAGCGGTATCTTAACATCAACATAAAATATTAAAGCAGGGCAGGGAAGTGTCCAATTTCGCTGCTATTGCTTCAGCCAAAGCGTTTTATAGTTAAACTATTTGTTGGAGGTGCAAATACAAGTTAAGCTAACAAAGTGCGCCAATAAGTCACAAGTGTAATGTAATTCGTTTAATTTATGATTAATTAATTATAAAAAATATTTTGTTTTACAGTTACTTTTGTTTCCTCTTCTGTTGTATACTCTTTTTTTTTGTTTGCAACTATATTAAATGTATTATGCTTTTCGTTACTAGCGTTTTAGTGTACTTCTAACATCGATGCGATTAATTCTCAGTATTTTGCGTACTGTTAACGTTTTCGAGAAAAAATAATAATGTAACTGCGATATAATACACAATAATATATAACTACTACTTCTAACTACTTTCTCGATCAAATTATATGCAGTTTACTTACTTACCTGTCATTTTTTATCCTGTAAATGTGTTTGGTCGTGTCTATATATAATTTATGTAACTTTTGTCATGTGACTCACCCTCCTAATTGAAAGGAGAGTCATAGCTGGACACCTAAAATCAATCTTGTGGTATGTATGAAACCTTATAGGAAAACAAGTTGGGAGACATTTGCTTTTCACTTCGATACGTCCCAACGGCTGGCAAGCTAACAGTCGTTATCCTAGAAGCGAAAAATTTGAAAAAGATGGACGTCGGGGGTCTCTCAGGTAAATTTCACAAATGCTTAGCTAAAATGGAAAAATCTCGCAGAGATATAGCTAACAACATTTACCGTTACATATACAATTTTGTCCAGATCCATACGTGAAAATTGCGCTTATGCAAAACGGGAAACGCCTGAAAAAGAAGAAAACTAGTATAAAGAAGTGCACTCTGAATCCATACTACAACGAGTCCTTCACGTTTGAGGTTCCGTTTGAGCAGATACAGGTGGGACACTTTGTGCCAGAGCTAGTTTTAGGAATTCACAATTATTTTGAGATGACCATGTATTATTTTGTACTTCAAACTCATTTCCTTTTCCATATTACAGAAAGTAAATCTAGTGATAACTGTCGTTGACTACGATCGTATTGGGACTTCAGAACCCATCGGGAAAGTTGTGCTAGGCTGCAATGCAACTGGCACAGAACTGCGACATTGGTCTGACATGCTTGCGTCGCCCCGCCGACCTATTGCTCAGTGGCACACGCTAAAAGAGCCTGATGATGAAAAAAAGGACTAAGAGAGGACCACAAACGTTCAGATTGATAAAAAAAGAAAATATATCTGTTTCATTCTCTTAAAAACCACTCTGCTAGCATTATGCTTCGATCATTCATTACTATTGTTAAAAGAATGTAATACAATACTAAATTGTTCCTGTACATAACGTTCATACATTTTAACTTATATATGTGCTCTATCTTACTAACCGTTAACTGTATGAAAAAAAAACTAAAAATTAGACAAATTATCCAGCTCTTTGTGAGCAATCTGAAAAAAACCTTGAATAGATCAGAAATGTCCATTGTTTGCTTCGCTACGCTGATATCGTGTCAAAATATATCAAATACCTCAGTCTATCACGATTTCATCAAGATTATATTCTAGTCCTTATAATCTACTAAGCATATCTTTCAACAGTTTAAACATCACAAGATTAACCACACCAAATCACCGTACTACGCGGAGTCACCAAAGTTATTATTTTTTATGCGACATAAAAATATAAGGGTGTATCATTTACCAAAAGGGAATTTTTAAATACATGTAACTCTCATTTTAGAGTTGTGATGAGTGAAGCAATGAGCAAAGACTAACTGTTGAGAGTTTACTATTCTCTTGATTCCATTTCAACTAAACTTGAAAACATAATGTTATAATCATACTATGGCTTATTAACATACTAATGAATGTGTGATGATGCTAAACCATACCTCAAAATATAGGTGGCCAACAATCCCACAATCCTTTTCACAAGGGTTTCCGTTTATAGAAAAAAACTATGTAAGATATTTAACCTTGAGTGCTTTTTCCTTGTATTTATTACAAAACAATTAAAAGGTATGCATGTATATAATATATATACTGTTCAGTAATGTATACTACATCTGTTTACAAAAACAAGGAGAGTGAAAGTTGTACTAGATAACTATATCTAGTTTGTATCATTTGTAACGTGTAAATGCAATGGAAATCTCTCAGAGTTATTATTAACAATAGTACACTTTACATTTACACAAAAAGAATTGTAAACTTAAAAGTTGATAAATGTGTAATTGCTAAAACAAAAAATTATACGTATATGTACGTACGTACGGTGCTGACTATTACGACCTTATGCCACTAGCCAAGTAATGTAATTGTGCGTTTAAATTTAAACAAACGCAGGTCCCGACTTTTCCTTGCTTATTAGCAAGTTTGCCTATATTTAGGTTTGACAACATTCAGGAAGCTTTTGGGTTCAACATTCTGAGAAATTTTCATGGGATTTACCTCTTAAAAAGTCATTTTATACGTACTATGTATAATATTATTGCAAGTGCGCCAGATGAGTTATCAAGTTTGTACATGACTATACATGATATTGAATCAAGGAAGATGAAGACAAAACTAATTACAAACTTAAATAGAAGATGAGTAATCGAAAATCATAAATCAAGATTATAAATGTGTGAACTTATGTGTCAAACCAAGAATTGGTTAAAAGGCGTTAGTATATTCATCATGTTACTTTACATACGTACTATGTCATTAATTATTAGTATAAACATCAGAATTTTAAGTATACAGTAGAAATAAAACTAGAAAACGTCTTGTTGCAGTCGACACATTCTTAAGTATTCCCTTATGTTATCAGTTATTATTATTATTTCTGAGCGATACAACTCAGAATGTAAGTAATGACAGAAAATTAATAATAAAATAGTTGGTCCGTTCAAACGCAGGTCGAAAAATTGAACGTTAAAGTTGATACACACTTTCACCGTAATTATTTAAAAAAAATGAAAGCATAGTATTTTTACTGTGAGGAGCTGTTGAAGTGGTAATCTATTATACAACCCAGGCAAAGCAACCACGTACGATATTATGAATAAAAAAATTACCTCATAGTTTTACTTAAGCTATATTATGTACATATGTTCATATCCTGTATAATCGATCGGCAACGCGGCCTGTCCGTAAAAAACAGATAGGTACATTGCGCCTTGGTACAAATTAATTCATTGCTAGTTTCATTTTAACTCACTCCAGTAATCATAATTCGCTTTCACATTTTTTTTACAATATACGTAACTTGGCTTATTTTGGTGATGTATAAATTGTGTAAAATATATGTGAATGCGTTTGAAAAAAAAGGAAAAGTGGAACTCAAGGAGAAAGTCAATTGATGTTGGTACCTTTTGGAACTGACAGTATTATAAAATGTGTTAGGTTTCTCATAATTTAATGGACATTGATTAACTTTACGACTACAATCTATGACGAGTTATAATATTGTGGATAGAGAATTATGTAGAGAACTTACTAAGTGTAGTAATGATAGTATGATGTATTTATTGTGATGTTTATAAATTAGTTTTAATGCTTTCTCCATGATATGCATGCACACACTTTAAATATAACAGCACTACTCCTTCAAGACGTTTCTTTCTTTGTTCGCCAAACAAAAAATATTTATATGTAATTAATATCACACGTAGTACCACTCTAGTACCTGTTATTATTTGCGGTGTGTGGTAGACACTCTAACAAGATTAAGAAATGACGATATCCTTGTAGTGGTGAAATGATTACTATCTAACCAAATCGTAAATATTTGGTGAATAACTACAATTATGATTAGATCAAAGTCACTGAATGAACAAAAAGTATGACAGGTCATGTTATCTTGGTCTTCTGTTATTGTTTGTTGAGTGGTGCACTATAAAAATTTAGAGATCATCTAGTTAACATACTTGATGACAATTCAGCCGGTAAGGTGCAATATATTCCGGCCGATAAACAAGTTTATCTATAAAAAGAAACAAAATTGTCGGTCATGTGTTGTCATTGTTTATATTATGCCTTTCACCTCCGCTTTCACATATCCACACGTCCTGGCCACATCATAAAAAACTGCAAATAAAAGTATAGCCATGTAAGCACTATATGTGAGAACAAGAACATGTTGTCAACATATTAATATAGTAGGTATTACATTTTTTGAATGAAAATAAGTTCCAAATGAGTCCATTTTAAGTATACTCATCAAGTGTTCGATGGTAATATTAGGTGTGAGTTAATGATTAGTTTTAAATAATGTTGAATCGCCCTATGTAAGCATGGTTAGTTTGGACTTGTGTAAAATCGGTTCACTGTTGAGAAAGAATGCACTTGTTTTTTTTACAGATTTAGGCTTATAAATACTAAACACACATAGGCATAGTTAACACCAGAAAGCACTGTTGTAGGAATGCAAAAATTAACTTGTCGTATGTAAATTTCCCGTGCACTTAAAGGAACCAGAGTTACTTATGATGTTTAGTGGTACGTAAATGTAAGGTTTTGTTATGTGTTTGCGTTACAGTATTATGTACATTATGATATACGATTTTTCTATATACAAAAATCAGCAAGTTTTAGACAGCGGTTTTTCATATAAAGTTATATTTGAATCATATCAGCGACTGTTTTGCTAACCTTAATGTTTATGACCCTTATAATGAAGAGTAAATGGGTGTTATATAAGAGAAAGCGAGCATGTGAACAATCATTGTTAATAATACAAAGTTTTCAAGTTTGTCATCATAACTAATAAATTGTTGAAACGTCTGAAGGAGATGGAGATATGAGTGAAAAATTAAAAAAAGGTGCATAATTACATACATATGATCTAACCTAATTGAGCAACAGATTGATTGATTGATCTTAAAAAAAACCGGAATATATGTGAACAGTCAATTACTCCGTGAGCATATTTACTAAAAAATAATATACAAAAAAACAATAACTGTACCGATGATGACTTATATTTTGTATTATATTTTTGAAGAAACAGAAAACATTAACGAAATTTTAGTCGCATTAGCCTTTGGTGTAACCTCTAAAAAGTTAGTGATAAAAAATGATGTTTAGACAATGAGGAACTAATTATCTTTATCCAACCGGTAAAAAAATTGTTAGTGGTATGCGATTAAAAAAATGCTACGTATTTAGGGAAAGTTGACTAGTTGTAATGAACAGTTTGTTATTAACACCCTTTGTAAACTCTGTAGAATACTTTTTTCGTATATTCTTGGTGTAAAATCAAATCAGATTTGTAACGTTAGTTTAAAGAGCGTTGAAAATGTAGATGGTGAAAGCATGCTATATTTAAAAGTTTCTGTCCTCTCGACTTTTCATTCCAAAACCCTATGTTTTACAAATGTGAAAATAAAGTTGATTATGGGTGTAACTTTATCAGTCTATGATTTTGAAACTTGTGAGTACTGATAACATTCAACTTCTAATATAAAATGGTGATGAGGATAACAGTAATTGAATAATAAAAGCTTGATTTATTAAACTAACATTGGTACTTTTTCAAGGTGGACTTCTTGACATTGAATTACATGCCTAATCAGACCGTGTTCTCCAATACCCATCTTGACAATTGCTTAAATGGTTTCCAACAAGACATTCTACATGGCATAAGCATATTATACAGATACACACGTGCATAAACTTTTCATTCATACTTACATATGTATACTTAGGTATGCTTACTCCAACAAAGAAACTCTTACTAAAAGACTTATTTAATTTGTCATGATCTTCCTCATCCATTCAAACCAGGAATGTTGCTTTCTTAAGCAAGCGAGAAATATCGAGAAATAAACCAAGGAGGATGGAATCCCTACGGTTGAAATCAGGCCATCATACAAAACACAAGACATCTCATTTATTTAGCTCTCCTGAATTACTTTTGTTTTCGTAGACAACTTGCACGAGAATGACAGGGGATACTAAATCTTATTATCGGTACACAGAATAATATTGGACATGGTTACACAAAACAAGCAAACTCCCAAAATTGTAAATCTTGTAAATTGTAAATAGTTAGGACCACAGCCAAAATCATGTTTACACATAAAACGCAGTAGTGGCAAAATACCTATGTATATTAGTATGTTCCATTCCTTCTTTAAATACAGCATAGATTTGTTTTTAACTAAAAAGTATAAATCAGTGTGCACTTATCACAAGGCACACACGCCATAATGGAGCATATCACCTTTTATCAGACTATTAAGGCTATGAGACCACTATTTGGGTTCGATGGTGCGTATCATATTACCTTGATGCTTGGTGTATGACTTTGACTACTACGAACCGATACAATTTATACAAGGCAAGAATTAGTCTGGATCTACAGCTTAATAATTTCCTGTCATTCACTTCCACTCTCTTTCTCCTCCTAGTCTGGGAGTCAAAGATTAATGAAA